>JAUBNQ010000023.1:21968998-21981249 GCA_032353495.1 Ctenopoma kingsleyae
GAGTGTGAGGAGATATTCTGAATTTAAATGTCCAACTAAACCAAAGAGTATGTTTAACCATTAGCACATGATTTATTTATCTTGGTAGAAAAGGAAACTGAACTTATGTTTATATGGATCAGTGAAAGCTTGGAGGAAGAATGTGTGCACACATTAATGGTACCTTTTCATAATACTGCAGTTCATAGTCCAGGATGACCCCATTAGGCTGGTCAGGCTGGGACCAGGTGAGAGTGATGCTGTCCACAGTACGACTGACCTGGTGCATTATGGACACAGTAGACGGAGCTGTGGAGAAACAAAGACAATTTGTTAAGGATGCAGCAAATCAGTCACCACCAACTTCACAGTCACGCACGGAGAATTTTACAGCATCTTTAATCTCACAGCCAAACACCAGGACGTGCAAAGGTATAATACGTAATGCCATAAAATCTATGTAATATACTGCAGTCTCGCTTTAGAGACTCTCATGGCTACACATGCGTTACAAGTCACAACACAAGCTAAACCACATAAGCAGTCTCGTGGGACTTCCCAGCACCAACTGTGATTTTCGTGTGATTAATTTGCACTTGTCAAACTGTTGATGACAGACCACCATCTTCAAATAAATCACTTTAGAATCACCAGACCACCACATTTTGCTTTACATGAACAAAGCAAATATTGTCATCCACGTGAACGAACAAAGAAACAAAACAAATCACAAGTGTCAAATGTTACATACATTGACTGCATTTGTTTAATTGCATTTGTTTTAAATTACTAGCAGCAGTTTCTCCAATTCCAATTTACAGATTTCTTTTTCTTCTAGGTACACATTGGTTTCCTGAGTTGTGGTCAAACACCTTCATAAAACACATGACAGTATCACAAAAATGGTTCTTTTGAATCTGAACAAGTAAAACCATAACAACCCTTTGATATATTTTATTTGCAAAGCTTGGAGGAAACACAGTGATAGAATTCATGAAGAAAGTAAATGACTTGTTACATCATGGGTGGCCTATTATAGTCCTGTTTAGCCAAGTGACTGAAAACTTTCTGCATTCTTTTAGTACAACCATAAGGTCAGGGGGGTGTGAACACCTCAAGTCCTCCAACAACCATTAAGATTAGTTCAGGGTGCCGTGGGTGAGTGTAAAGCTAAGAGAAGCTGAAAATAAAAAGCTCTGTCTGGGGAGTCTGGCAAGGCTTGCAGGCCTCTATGTGTTTGTGAAAGAGTAGGGTGGGTTTTGGAGTCAGAGAGGGAGGGTAGCTGGGCAAGATTTATGGACACCAAGCCCCACGCTCATCCCTTACAGGCCCGTGCTGCACACACACGCAGCCCTGAGCCAGCAGCACAGTGGCTCCCCTGAGTCCCAGCAATAAAGACAGAAGTCTCTCCACCGGCACGCGCTCTCTATGGAAAATCCGCTGGCTGGAAAACTGCAACTGCCACGCCTCAACAATCTCTGATTCTAAGGCTGCATGTGTGTTTTTTTACATCTCATATAAAACATTTATTTAGCTGCGATTCATGTAAAGAAACGTTTACAGCTCACTCTCAGGTAGAAAAATGTCTTTGCAAATACTGTCCTGCAGCAGGGTGGAAAATTTAGTGTGTAAGTGACCAAAGTGACTCAGAGCCAATGATAAAAAAAAATGTCCCTTTTACAACCTCACTCATTCTACTTAGCTAATCAGCAAAGCCTCGTACGCCCTCTGACACATAGAAGCATCCATCTGAGATAACAAATGATAATGTCCCATATAAACAGTGGTGGCCAGGAGAGTCATGTGTTACTGCTGCAGGATAATAAATAGATGTTCTGTATTTCATCTTAGCAAAGCACTTACACCATGATGGCCTGTGACTCTGTCATGCACATACATCATGCGGCTTTCCTGGACCTGGAAGTGCAATAACGTATACAGTATCAATTCAAGACACCGGTCTCAGGAATCTTTTCCATCTCACTGTACTCACTAGTTTGTTTGCAGTCACAAAACGACAGCCTAATAAGGCAAACAGTTACTCTAAGGGGAACTCACGAGTATCCCATTACGGATGTGCATATATTCAAGACTGCCACATGGCCTTTTCCTGCATAGCATTTCCATTAAACACACGGCACAGCCATGCCTAGTAACCTAATACAGGCCCAGAGAAACAAAGACAGCTCATGTATTCATGTACAGAGGATGGACACATGCCAACATGAAAAGCTGCTGGTTGAGAACACTGCTTTTCTTCGACCCAAGGAAGAAAAACACCGTTGTGGTGGCAGTCGCCATGTCCACGCTGAAGTAACTGATAAAGGGTGGTGAAACCAAAAAACATACCAAGATTAAATTAAAAGGGAGATGTGATTTTACTACAAGGTAAATACTCAGCAAAAAACAAAGTGTTGAAACATTTGGCTTGTAGAGGAAACAGTAATCCAGCTGTATTGCCTATTTCAAGTCCATTCAGTACACACATTTCAAGCTAAGCTGACGTTCCACCAATTGACTGTGGAATGTGGTGGTATGCCAAGTCAACGTTTCATCGCAGTGAGGCCAACAGCACTGATCCACATACGAAAACCATTTTTGTACATCTAATTTATGTACTCCAAACCTACAAGTCTCCATTGTACTCCAAAAACGTCTTGTGCTCTTAGATTTAATTTTCCACCAACCTAATCTATAATTTAAAGATTTGAGTAAATACTCACTTTTCATTGTGTCAACATCATTCACTGATTTATGCCACTAAATCCATGTTTTAGCTGTTTCAAGCTATTCTCTTTGTTGTTACAACAATTATTTGAAATCATGTGGATTTCACTCCATTTGGGACAATTAGAAATTAAAAACATAGAACCAAGAACGTTTTCCAGTCGTTTATATGATACAGGCCAACTCATCACAAACTATGTCAACTTAGTTCCATTTCTGCAGAGTGGGTGAGCTCCACTTTCACTTTTTCACTTTATTTATAGTTTTTCTCAATGAATGCTCTCTTCGTGTTCTTAAAACTAATGAAGCGGTTATAATGACAAAGACAGGGATTGTAAGTTTATATGATTAAATTAAATGGATGAATTCAAAACATAAATGGATTTAATGAATACGACTCTAACAGGAACATTTTATGAGTTTCCCATATACCACAGAGCGAGAGACAGGGGAGTCTGAACCATGTGGGGGTGCTACTGAGAATTAGAGCTGATGAAATACCTTAGTATTAAGTACATTTCATTGTTCAAGCTTGAAATGCACACGTAATAGTGATGACTGATACTGTTATATTTTATACCACTTCCATTCTGAACAGATTGTGTTTAAATGTTTTGATCAAATAATATTTAAACCTGTAAATAACTCAAATACAACAGTGAATTTGCTGCACCCTTGGGAGGGGTCCGATTGTAACTTTTAAGATTGTATATCGCATAGCTTAATTGTGAGAAGATGGGAGGCCCCAGCTGTTGTCAAAGAATTAGGTTTCAGACCCCACATTATTACTCGGGCTGGGATCTGATATGAAAGACAGTGCTTCGGTGTCTGCAGTAGCATGACGCTCTGGCCTTGGCTCAGCTACACCGAATACAGGGCTCACCATCCCTAATAGATGCTTCACCGTTTCATTTGAACACCTAGTGATTTTCCTAATCAATTAAAGATCAAGTTTACAGCGATATTTCCACTCATCTAAACCCAAGCCGATTTAATGGGCCACACTTCAGCAAACACATACACAGAAGCGAGGCTTTGATCCTTCCCATTCATTTATATCCGTTTTCTTTTATTATACAGCAACATTTTGGAGGGTTTTTCTTAAGAATACAGCTGTAGAGATGATGGGCACCTTCATTAAGCAAGGCTGGTGAAGTGAAACCACTGTGGACAGAAGAGAGCTCAGTCATGGTCTCCTGTTTCCACAACTCCCTTATTTGACGGACTTCCAGTAGGGGAGGGGGTTTTAAGTGCAGCTGGCTTTTTTATTGACAGGAAGAGATAATGCCACCTCATGATTTAATACTTTTTGCTCTGGTTCTGTTTCAGTCTACAAACAAAGCTGCTTAGAAAAAAAAGAAAGTCTTCAGCATCCGCAAGCATGTGAATCACATGCTTCAGAGAAAGTATATGTTTAAGGCCTTTTATCGTCATCTTTCTAACATCTCAAACTGTCTAGCGCCATGTGGCTCTGGTTTGATCAGACATTCTGGTGCAGAGAGCAATGCCGAGATTTGGGGAAGATGGGGGAGGCAGCAAGAGCAGGTCAGGGCTTATAAATCCCTTTTCCTTTTCATTGTAAAAATCAGTTTCCTCACAGAGAAATCTTTCAGAAAGAGCCCAAACCAGCTGGTTCTCTACCAAGCAGCCTCTCAAACAGGCTGCCACTGCTCCCCTCTCTCCACCCGCCGTCCATTTATGAGCAGCACATCTTAAAGGGAGAGGCCCGTATTTGCATGTACTTTTAGCACACTGGCAGCTTGCCCTGTTTCCCCAGCTGAAAAGGATTGTGGGTTTTACATCTATAAAGATTTTCCAGTGCAGTAAAGCTACAAAAGTGAGATTTCAGTTCATCAAGCTCTAAACCATCTGCACGGGAAAAGATTGGGGACTATAATACACTCGTATACACACCATAAGCTAATTCTAAAATAGGCACTTCAGGGACTTGAAGAGTTTTCAGATGTTTGCAGAGGTTAGGGCTAAAATCTAAGCTAAGCCAGCAAATCTGCAGACAGAGGAGACACAAGCCAGATAAACATGTGACGAGACAATGACACAAAGAGAGTGAGAGATTTCTCAGAGAGATTTGATAAAAGTTGACATCATTCTGCTGTGGCTCAGTTGGTAAAGCTGTAAGGTGAGTGGTTCTACACCTGGTTTCTTCGGGCCACATGTAGAACTGGCCGTAAACAAGGCACTGATCCTCGAGTTGCTCATTGTGACTCAGTGAAACTTGTAATATGTTTTGGATAACAGCACCTGTCAAATGACTAAATGTAAATCCCTAAGAAAGTCTGATGTTTTGTATTTTGGAGCCATGAAGTTATTTCAGTTGCTACAAAAATAAACTGTAACAAGATGGCACTGACTATATTGAAACATTGCAGTTACATTTTTTAAAAACTATCTGCGGTCTTTTACCCTCACGGGGGCGATTTGAGCTGAACAGACAATGTTTGAGCTGTCAGCCACAGGGATGTGGAATGAGGGTTTTGACTCACACAGCTCTGGGGGAAAGTGGAGTCTGTTTAATCAGCAGACTGCTATTCTGCATTTAAACAACTTCCAAACTGGCATCTGCAGGAAGAAAAACTTCACAAACCACAGAATGCCTGTCAATATCCTGCATTACTGGAAAGCAAGTGGGCTGCTGTCTCCTTTGTCTCACATCTCTCGAACCTCTGATTTTCATTTCAGTTGTCATACAATAAGCAGAATGCTGACATAAGCAGAACGGAGCTGAATAGTTGTTTCAAAAAGGCGATTTAGACATTGATATTACTTAGTCCAGGTTAACATGTCAATAACCATTGTCTAAGTTAGTTCATATTGGTGTCCCTTGGTGGATTTCCATCTATATTTCTGTATGCACAGTTTCAATTTGTGCATAAAAATACATCAACTTATTTCATCTTCATCTTGTGCAAAGTTTAATTGAAAAATTAGCATAATCAGTCATTTAGTTTGACAAGACCAAGTCCTACTACTCACACTGCAGTGTGGACGGGAACTCAGATTTGTTTGCATTTTCTTTTGCTTATTTTCTGAAGAATTGGTCATAACTTGCACTACACTTGGATGGAAACCAACCATTGAGCACAAAAGTTTGTAACTAACAACTAACATTTGTATATAGCACATTTCAAAATTCACCAGTGACTTTTTGTTTAACATTGTTGGATGCTCTGAAGTTACTGAGCCCAATTAAGCAATAAAACCTTCTAGAGGAAGACACTGGGTACACATCGCATGATCAGCATGTTCTGAGAGAGTGGATAGAGACGACATTAAAAAATGAGAGGCATTAGTGACATCCGAGTAGGAGCAGGGGGAGGCAGCACGTCAGCTTCAAACCAGAAACTCCAGTCAGTGGCAGGACAGTCTCTCAGACAATGACAACTCTGTTTTGCAGCTGCCTTAAAAGGAATACTTAATCTATATGTCACCACAGGAATTCAAACTTCAGAGTGGGTTTGGCAAAGACAACGGGAGAGAGAGAGACAAAGAGAGTAGAGAGGCTAAAAGAGACAGAGGGGGAGTGCCATTGTGTTTATAACAGATCCATTTGCTTAATTGGTGAAGTTAACTCCATAAAGTTTATATAAAAATTAATAAATTCAAAAACACAGTGCTGATCGGGTCGTGGCCCCTTTTTGCGTCGTCACCTTTATTTATTATCTTTTTTAATGATCACCATCATGATGCTCTTGGATGTAAAGAGTAAATAAATGGCCGCATTATAGCATGACCAATTATTCAGGCATTTCAGTCCACAGCTAATGTACTCAACAGTAATTAATTGTATATTCACCGTATGTTCCTGTTTACAGCCCACTGGGCCAAAAGATTGTGGCCTTTTAACCTAGATTTTTATGCAGGCAATGCTCATCCCTGAAAACTCATCCTGGAGAAGGAGCCATACAATGTACCCAGAAAATAATCAGTATTAAAAAGTATTGAATGATTTATGAACAAGATCAATTAATTAACTAATTCTGACAGCCCATGTGCTAATTATCTTATGGGGAGTCACATTAAATTCATATTGCATGTACAGCTTATTTAGAGGTATCTGATGATCCTCCATACACACGTGCGAGCTGCTTACCAATACCAATGACTTCATGTAATGAAAAAACTAACATACTAATTTTGATTAGATTTCGTGGGTATTTGCCAGAAGTGTGCATGCATAAGAGTGTATACTGTATTTCCAAGCTTATCTCACCCTGACTGCAAAACTATCAGTCTGACTGCTTATCTGACTCAGCCTTTGTAAACAGGTTTTGCAGTATTAACAACAGCACGAATGCGGTCTATGTGTGGCTGGCTGACAACCAGAGCAGCCTTCTCTCGATATTCTGTCAGTACTGAGCTGCAGGTGCACGCCGAGGCATCCTGTCTATCTGCCTGAATGACCTACACTGGCACCCACCATATGTGCCCTTCTTAACACCTTCTGTCACTGTGACACTGCACGTCATGTAGACCAGTGGTCCCTGTCTGACTCTCTGTCTCTCAGCTTCCAGCCTGCATCTCTATTGCTGTTGTATATTTATGGCTACATTTAGCTGATAGTACAGAAGCCTGAAGGAACTATTCATGCTTTCCTGTAAAAATACCTACATATTTCTTACTATCTTTTGCCATAATCAACATTAATGCCAATGACATCATGTAATGAAGCAGCTAAATTATTCATTTTAATTAGATTTCCTGGATGTTTATTTAGCAGAAGTGCACTGTAACATTTTATTTTCTAAATAAAGGATGATGAATTTTGAGCTGGAACTAGCATTAGCCTTTAGTTCTGTTATATAGAAAAAGATTAAAATGACTCGAGAAGCAGATAATCAATCAGCCATGTGATCGTCATGAATGTGTCTTGGAATCTGTACTTCTTAACTGGTGTCACTGTCCTAAAGTCAACAGTGTAGTGGCCAAATTTGGCTGGCGGCTATATCGACACGTTCTGGCAGTCCCACCTGGCTGTGCACCAGTGCTTTTCACACCACTGCCCAGTGGAGCAGCAAATCCCTGGTAGCTTGGTTACACTAGACCTGGACAATTTGGACAATAATTAAGTCATAAATCTTGCCCAGACCATATGAAAAGGCTGCCCCTGACTACACCCCCACCCTCTGTCTAATGTGCTTCACTTCCATTATCAGCCAGTTCACCTGATAAGGAACCAAATCAGTCCCTCTGCTTGTTGATAGCATTAGTAGTGCACACCATGGCTCACCTTGAGTTAATGAAATGCCTAAACAAATATGTCCTCTAGAATCTAATATACCCAGCCACTATAGAATGCAATTCCATATCCATAGGGTATATAGAGATCTAATTTATCTGTTGTGCAATGCTGGATTCTCTCATGGCATGCTGATCGTTTGCATTCAGGTAGGAGATAATCTCTCTTCTATGCAGTGAAATTGATGACGGCAGCTCTGCAGTAAGCTAGCAACAAACAGGCAGTCACATGATTACTTAGCCATTATCTTTTTGTGTTCATAAATTGAAGCAGGAGTCCCCTCTGTAAACAAGATGTGTATTTTAGTTATTAAGACATGTGTGTAGCTAAACGGCTACAGTTTCCACTAAAGCCCTCCACAATCACAACCATGCCTTCTAAATATTACTGAGACTGTAAACACATGCTTGGATGCGCTGACCTAAAATTAAACACTTGCTGACGTGTGTATGCAACATGTACTATGTGGATACATGGAAACATAAATTATGTGTGTTCTTATGCGTCTTTGTCACTTGTCTATCCAGACATGCAGGATGTGCTGTAATACTGTGAAATCTTTTAAAATCAAATGCAGTCTCTCTCTCCTGTCAGAAGATTAAACTTCATGGTGTAAATGTGGTCAGTTTAAGGATGAGGATGTGAGAAAGGATGTGGAAAAATTTAATTGACAGTCTGAAGTGGTAACTGTGTCCCCGGAGATTATGTCAATAGTCTGGAACTTCAGTGTATCACTGACTGTATTCACATCCACTGAAGTAACCACATTACTCAGAGACTCCCTGTTACTTAACTGTATGTAAACTCACTAATAGTGAGAGCCCTTTTTACTTAACAGTTAAATCTGTTATAAAAGTGCAGTGCAACAACCTGAAGCCTGGAATTTGCTGCGGTTTTACACGTTTATTTGTCCATCCACAACTCAACAGTGTTTCGTAACTCACCTGTTTAAAATCACTGACTACGCATACCAGCCATACCCACTTATGCTCTCTTTAGAGAGCGAGGAGGGGCTGGAGCTGATCCTTGCTGACATACTGTAGGGTGAGAGGCAGGTGCACCTTGGACATGCTGTCAGTCTATCACAGGGTTGACACATAGAGAAAGACAACCAGTCATTCATGCATGAATCAGTTTCATGCATCACCAGTTGACCTAACCTTCATGTTTTTAGACTGTGAACATACAACCCCTAAGCGCAGCTCATAGGGGGATGCTTGCTGTGAGGTGACAGTGCTAACCACAGCACCATCACACCACCACAATAACAATAAAGACATCCTTCCCACATTACCTCACAAAAGAGTGATGACATTTAATAGATCATAACTCTTCGGGAAAAATCCTAAATCTACACATAGGGTTATTTATGACTTAACACGCAAAAATGTAAATATTAGGAAGTAGGGCCTTATGTGAGAGGGACATAGTCAAACCAAGGATTAGTACATAGGGTTGATCTGTCCCTAGTCCCCTATACTGTCTGTGCCATTCACCTCGAAGCCCATTTGTTGCTACCAAAGATGAGAGCAGTTACCTAAGGCTAAATCATTTTCTGTAACAGTTGTAGTTTCTATAAACCTTTACTCAAACAGAAGTGTTTTTTTGTGGGAGGACTATTTTCTACTGCAGAGTTTTGTGATCTAGCGAGTATCTACAGAAGACTGTAGACTGGCTTTTTCAGGCTTTTAGGTAAGAAGGTAAAACTATGGTGCGCTGACAAGCAGAAACATATATTGCCATTGGCATTTTTATTTCAGTTGCAGTACTACTAATACTGCAAATAGGAACAAGGATCACTATAATGCCACTCAGCTCAACAACATCTTCTGACCAGTGGTGTTTGAAACTGCAACAGTTGCATAAGAGAGATGTTTGTAGTGCGTCAATGCTATAGTGCATTTATATTTGACCCCTCCCACCATGTTTTTAGTATGTACCTACTGTATGTGAGACTGCTCTCATCAGCACTCCCTCACCTGTCAGACCCAGTTAAATCATGACACACACAGACACACACACACACTCTATAGTTTACTGTCCCTGACATAAAGCATCAGATTTTCAGCTCACTGTCTCACTCCCTCTGCTCGTTTAATGTCACGCAAAGAGCATTTTATAGACAAAGCAAAACCAAAGTAGATGGCTTACTTGTGACTCATTACTATAAAAAGGCTTGAGGCCCATTTAAAGACTTTTGCGTATTCTTCACAACACAAGTTTTGGGAAATTAGTCATATGCTTATAAAATAAGGTTCACATGCCATTCAGCACGACATCTCCTTTTGTGTGGCATTACAGTGTGTAATCAAGTGCTGCACTCTTCCAGGGCAATCACATCCTTTATCACAGAGGAACTGTCGCCAACCACCTACAGAGTGGGAGGATAAGCCCTGTGGGTAATAGAGTGTGGTGGGTGCTTGATTGGGTATGGAGAGTGAGACTTTCCTCCTCTGCCCCCACCCTTAACACCTACAAGCTAAAACTGAGACAACCCAAGAACACAAGAAATGAGACACACTTTCATGCTCCTCACCTTCAATTTACTCATTTATTTATTGCATTCATGGAAATTTCAAGCCTTCTTACACAGTTTTTTCATTTTCCTCCACATCACACTCTCATTTTCAGTTTAAGAGGGAGGGCACAGAACTGCCTCAGGTAATTAGGGATGACATGATGTTTATGTAACCTCCAAACCTCACAAACTAGATGCAATTATGGGCTCCTGGTCCCTGTGACCCCAGCCCTGTAGTGAAGCACTGTGGACTGCAATCCTGCGTCCCAGGAGTGAGACTGGTTTTGCAGGGTGAGGAGGGAAGGTGGGAGTGGGGGGCAAGCGAGAGTTGAGTTCTTTTCACAGCTCCCTCTGATGCGAGTTCTTACTGCCTAATCCAAAGTGACGGGTACTTGAGTGGAGAGGGCACAGAGCCCCCCAATTTCCGCCAGGACCCCTCGGCAGGGGAAGCAGAGAAGCCAGGGTTTGGGGTGGCAGACTTACTGTGGCCCAGTGAAAGAGTGGGGCAGGGGCCTCATTACAACGCTTAACTGCACTCACAGGCCCTCATTAACCCACCACACCAGTGACTCAAATCAAAACAGACAATAAAAAGAGGTTGCCGTTTGAATGAAGGCCTCCATTTTTTGTCTGACTTGTGTGCGATTCAGCATTGTAACCGAGTACTTTATGGAACTTACACACAGATTAACAGATTTCTGTAAACACTGAAGTTTGCTACAATGGGTCAATTTATGTCAAGAAATAAAATAAAATGGGTTCATGCAACTTGTATACCCTTCCTATTTTAATGCTTCCATGCAGGCATCTGGACATCTGGGAATTCCAGAGGAAAGCAATGAGCGAGAGGGTAGTTAAACAAAACCCAATGTGTCCGCTGTAATAAAAGCACAATAACACAGTGGTTTAGGTAGCTCAGTCACAGAAGACTGCCCATAGTGCAGAGGGAAGGATGATGAGAGATGACAGGCACTTATGTATGTTGCCAATGAGATGCAAAGCCAGCACAAAGATAATGCTCAGCCTGTATGCCCCCGGTCATCAGTGCTTGCGGGAGCAAAGCTGGGCACACCAAATGATGCATTTCATGGAGACAATTAAAGAGTAAATCAATGCTGCTGCCTCAGTGAAATAATTAGAGATGTGTCTGACTTCAACCGTAATCACAAAGTCTAAAGTATACACAGCCCCAATAGTTACAAAAGATAGACTGAAGGAGATTTTGAGCTATATTTCCAGAAGATCTTAAAGATTAAGAAGTAACCCCAGTCACCACGGGAACCTGTTTTGCATTAAGCCTCAGAACATAGTGGAATATGGGCCTCTTGTTAATCACTGAAGTAGTGTTTTAGCTCATAAGGTAGCTCACATAAATAGTATAGTATGGTTTCTACATACATATACTATGTTTTTCAACTTTTTAATGTAGCTCTACAAGCAAGTTGGTGAATAATCACTGAACAGTAGATGAAGTGCAGACACATCAGCTAACCTGCTCTCAGCTTTACAGTCTGAAAACATGGTGATGAGGTCACACTGTACAGACCAGCCGGCCGTCACATTGTGTCTGTCACATCATCAATGACACTTTGGTTCCAATTTTAGTGCTCTTAATCTGCATACATCACCATACAGGAGAGGAAAAAACGCACTGAGCAAATGTCTACGGACTGTGCATTATGTGCTTGTCGAGGAAAGAGCATGATAAAGTGGCACTGTGCAGTGCATGAGTGACAAAGAGGTAACACATAAATAGATATGTTAACAACA
>JAUBNQ010000023.1:21990975-22002185 GCA_032353495.1 Ctenopoma kingsleyae
ACACACACACACACACACACCCAGAGGTGATTTCATTCCATCTTCTGCCAATACACATACATCAACACATAAATAAGCAAGGATCATAAAGAGGAAAGCTGCTAATAAACCCATCTGGCCACTGCCCAGAGGACAATTTCAGCTCATACAGCAGGGGCTTAACCTCGTATATGTGGCACATATACAAGGCTCACCATCACAAGGTTTGGTATTTACAAGGACAGAGAGAGGTGTGGAGCACTGTTCTGAATGTCAGTGGCAGATAAAAATACTCTGTAAGGGAAATATTTGTCATGTAACAACTGGTCTAAAGTCATTTTCTAACTAACCCAAGTTAGATTTCATTAGTTCCTTAACTTGGCTTAGACTTGACTCTGTGTGAGGACACATTTTCCACTTATGCAACTTTACATTTTTACAGAATTTTATTATTATTAATCACATAAATAAAAACATATTAATTTAGAATTTAAAACAGGTAAAACATCAAAAAAAAAAATCACATTTGAGAATCTGGAGATGGTAAAATGGTAAAATAACTATTTTCTTTACTAAAAAGATAGCTTTAGCCAGATCCAGTATCAACAATTTAGTGTTAAAATACACTGACGTGCACACAGCACGCCACCTCACAACACTCAGCTTTTCTGGAGATCACTGCCATGTGGCAAATGTTAGTTTCTTGCTTCAAACATCTCTGGCAGAGTGGCCCTCTGTTCAAGACCACAACACTGCCATGATGATCATCAGGTCATAAATACCACAAGAAAAAAAAAGTCAGTGAAAAGTATCTTAACCACAGTATTTCCATGCTGTCTGATAACTACCATCTGTCAATAGAGGAGGAAACAGAGATGAAAGGAGTAATGCGTCCAGAACAGTAATAACGTCTGGAATTTTCATTGTGCTCCTTTTTACCCATTTTTTTTCAGCACAGGGGGAAAAAAAAGAGAAACAAATGTGGAATTGTGAAATTACAGGCAGCCGAGCCATCACATATACGCATAGGATAGGACTATGAGCAAGGCTAGAGAGTGGGTGAATGTGGGAAATAAAGCGGAAAGGCTCATTTCATGCAGACAGATCATTTGACAGCTTGCTCTCCAGAGGATGTAGGAGTCCAATCAGGTTGCTGGTGGACCCTTTGGTACACTGGGCTGCAGATGGCTGAGGTGTGGCAGGAGGCAGGCCTCTTTGTCGACATTAATCTCCATTTAAGAAGGCTTGTCAACCTTCAAGATTCAAATCACACTGGAACTAGCTACCTTGTGTTCCATTATGTGTAATGACACGCCATTACTGTAGCTGGAAATATGTCACTTAATGCAGATAATGGCTCATAATTTGAAATTATGGTGTTGTCCTCCATAATCTGGCCACCAATTCAGCCTGTGCACTCAGAGGGACTTATTAATTTAGTCAAATGCTGTAGAGTAGTGGTTAGAAAAAGCAGTGGTATGCTTGGTAGTCAGTGGTTATGAAATAGTCTAATTCAAATTAATTCAGCTCAATAATTTTGTACAGTGATTAAGATTAATCTGCAACCCTAATTTAGGTTGGCTCCGTTATAGCATATCACATCACAGTTGTGTTTTAAATGATTAAATCTGTTTACTCAACAGCAGCCATAGCTTCTGTTTAGCCTCTTCCAACCCACTCTCAATGCAGTGATGCCCCTTATCTTTTTGTCACTACACACTGTTGCATGATGTTTTTCTCCCACAAACAAAGGCAGTCTGGCCTTACTTAACAATGCATGACAAATGAAAGTAAAGACACTGAACTTTCACTGTAACGTAACGCCAACATCAGTTATTGTGCTTGTAATGGTGCAGTGTTCCTCGTAGTGAGAAAGAAGAAGAAAAAAACACTACACCTGTCTTTTCATGTACGACAGCGCCTGAATGGCTGTACACTCTTGCAAATTTGAGATAGGTAGGAAATGAGGAGACTTTGGAGCGATCAGATGTCAGAGTGTTAAGCTGTCATTGTTGAGGCAAACAAAAGAATGCGGCCAGCGTGCACCCACCCTCGGCCTCGTGAGAACAGATCACCTGCTACGCCACAGGATGCAGTGAATAGCACAGCATCCCTAGAAACACCCACCCATCCATGACAAGACTGTACAGGGCACAATGATGAGTTCCTCCTTTGACAAACATCCTATCGCTCACATAGATTCCACACCACTCAAACTCTATGCCACAGCTTTTTAAGCCTATGATTCATGAATTTTTTTAGGTGTTTGTGCAGAGGACTCTATTTACAGCACATGCGTTCCTAGACACACAGATCGATGTGTCTGAAGTCTTTATGAGTTTTGACTGGGGCTGTCAGAGCCTTGGCCTCCCAAACCCCCAACTGCACCCTTTTCTCAAGGACAGCTAGTTGCTAGGGCAACAGGAGCTATTGCGATGTAAGGCAGCTTCCTCACTTCGTTCCACAGGCTGCACCCGGACCTCACAGCCCTGATCACAGCCTCAGACTGCTGATGACAGTGGCACTGGGTGGGAGAAGCACGTTGAGTGGAGGTGGAGGTAGAATAAGAGGAGAAGCAGGACGAATGGAGTTTAAATAACCTCAGTGACCTGCTGAAGACATCAAGCAGTTTGGTCTAGAATTCACATAATTGTCTTGGCAGAGATAAGAAGCAATATAGGATGAATTAACACTGCCCAGTCCGTGAAATAAACAACTTGTTACAGTTGCCGGTTCGGAGTTTGTAAAATATCATCACCTTCATGCTGATTTCAATCTTCCCCATCTGGTTCGACTGCCAGCATTTTCTGTCAGACACAAGAGCACCAACAGCTGACATCCTGGCCAATACAGGTGAGAGACAAGCTGGGAGAGCGGTGGTAGCAGCAGGAGCAGTGTTGGTGGGGTCCTTTGTGCCTGGTGGCAGATGTAGGAAATAGCTGACACAGGCAATCACTAGTCTGTATGTGTGCGCCTTTCAGTGTGTCTGTGTTTGTAAAGGACAGCTCAAAGAGCAAAAGAGAGCAAGACAGACTGAGTGAGAAAGAGAGGAGAGGGTGGGTAAGGAGAGGGGACTTTACCAGAATCCAAACAAAGGCAGCAAGCGTCAGCTCCGAGCTCTGTGACAGAGGCTCCCCTAGGTGCAGTCTGGCTGACGGACAGGTGGCATAAAGGGGCTACGTGTTGTCCAGTCAGTAGGGACAAGTGGGGGTGTCACAGTGGAGGGGGTATAACGGGAGGAAGGAAAGGAAAGAGGGGGTGGCATTGCAAGGAGCAGCTGGTGCTGAATCCTGTCACTGTCCCTGTGTAACCCTCCGATGCACACATACAAACACGGAGGGAACACACACACCTCAGACAAAGCACAAAAGATAAACAGTACCCTGAGCTGGACTCTGAGTATCATGTTCATAGGCTGGATTTGATATCTCCAACCATCTCTCCCTGGAGTGCATTTATTAAAGATTATATCAATTCTTTTGACCACAAGCATTTAATGAGGCAGCAGGGAGTCTGAGTGAATTCTATTACCCATCTGATCTACAAGAGAAAAAAAAACAACAGCTGTAATGTGCCTATTTTACACGCATACATGCATTAAAGAAAGACACGCACATGTTTGGATGACGCAGACAGACAGACACACACACACACGCACACACACACACTTCAATTAAGAATGACATTAGTTGTGTATGAAACAAAAGGGGAACCTTGTCCCTCAACAACCAATTTTATTGTGTCATTTCATCTCAATAGGTAAGAAAACAAAATGTTAATATTTTCTCTGACAGCATACTAAAGCTTTGTGGGAAAAGAAAAAACTAAATGACAATTTAATTTATTGCCCCACAACCCTGAATTTTTTACAGACTTGCTCAAGCTGCTCATAATAAAATTAGGTGCCAAATTAAGTGTGCCACTAAGGCAGTGGTAAATTCTCCGATCATGTGATCTGAATCAGGCTTGCTTGTCAAATGGATAATAAGCTCATGAAAATTCAAGCCATGACATGCCACGGAAGACTTAAACCATCAAAACAAGATTTTGCCTGATGTCAGGACTGTACCTGATACCTGAAGGTTTGAAATAACACATTTGCAGTCACATACAAGAACGCAAAAAGCACCCAAATTCTCTTTCCTGCACCATTACACCAGTGTCTGAAAAGGTCGGAATTGTTGGGAGGAGATTCATTTGAAGGCTTCAGTGGCTGCTATTTAGAGGTGGAATACATTAAATAGCCCAATCATGGTTGTAGAGTGAGGTGGTGGCCCCAGCAAATTTATACTGAGTGAATAGATCGACTAATTAGCCTTTAAATATGTCATTGATTCATCTAAAACAAGGGATCCCTGAGCTATTCATCTGCCCGCTCCATGTCTTCTCCCACTCTATGACTACATCCTTAACCCTGATAAAGGAGGAGCTTGGCTGGCTGCTCTACCTTCCATTTGTCCTAATCAATGGAGGCTGTTCAGCTCAGACCCAGGGGGTCAGTGAAATTAAGTACCCAGCTCACACAGAGAGGGATCGGGCCAATGCTGGGGCAGGGCATGGAGAGGGAGGCGTAGGCAAGCCCTCTGTTACCGTGGCAACTCCACTGCTGCTGAGTTTCCCCCAGTATTCTTTAGTCCTTCTCCCCTTGTTAGCAAGGTTTGCACCAAATGGCTCTTCTATTAGAATAATGATGTTGTACTGTGGGTAATTCCATAAAAAATGACTTGAAGTAGGAGTACGAATATGCTATAAAAAGTAGATTTATTTTAACTATAAAAAGCATGGTTTATATATTACCCATGACTTGCAACTCCTTTGTGTTTAGAGATACACATTTGTTCATGTTCAATAAAGAGACACAAATGAGCATTACCAGATAGGCTAGCATAACACTACCATAAATGATGCAGCTTTTTGTGCAGTGCAGTAAGTTCTCAGAATGGATACCCTTTTCCAACTATTGATTTAAACATATGCCATATTGACACGAGTGATAAATTATTCTATGCTGCTGCAGACACTTTCGAAAGCTGTGTAGAAAAGCAAAGAAATGGTTTTATCAGTTCAACACCTGGGTTCACAAAATAACTAAGCAAAAGAGGTAGGATAATGGGTATTGAAATGTGTAATAAATAAGTAATATTTTCAAAAAAAACTGTGAAGGTGATTACAGGAATAATTGGAGATTTGAGGGTAACCAAAAATGTGTCTTCCTCCCACAGAATGTCTACCACCAGCAAAATTTTAATGTATAAACCATACATTAACATGCTACACATGGAAATCTCTTGCGGTTATTCATTTTGGATGTCTTCAGGCTATTTAATGTGTACTTACTAATTTCAAATCGATTGGAGTATCTTTTAAGGTTTACCCATTTACATTTCCTAATCATTTGTTTTTCGAAGGTGCACTTTGCTTCAAATGTTCCCTCATATTCTACCATGTGCTGGAAATCTGGACCTCATCGACATGATATGACAAAAATTAATGAGTAATGCATGTCACACATGAAGGCCTATAGCCTTAATGCAGTCTACCTCTCATCAAGACACAGTTTTCCCGTTGGCATGGCTGTGCACATTCCAGTACTACAGGCCAGCACATATAGTAGACACTATTGCTAATATACTGAAAAGTCATTGTACTGTAAAAATATAACAGTACAGAGTCCTCTCCCTAATGTATATACTAAGGAGGTGATAGTGATACGACTCAATATCTGGTTGAGCAATTTGGAGGGCATAAAGGAACATTTCAAAACTGTGGCTCCAAAAGGTTTGCCGTTTTTGCACACTACTACTGTGTTGTAAATTTGACATGGATTGCTTCTTTTGCACAAGTGTATGAAAACAAGAATGCCAACACAGTGGCCTCAAGACTTTGGAAGTTTGTCTTCCAGGACTCTTCTGACAGTTAGCAGTTTGGCAAGACTGAGAAAGCAGGAAAGAAGAGTTTAGCTCAGTAGGTGACCAAAAACAGGAATATCTGAATAGATGTGAGACCTTCCTGTAGGAATGAGCTGAGGTATGGTACGACAGCTAGACAGAAAGAACTTTAAGTAAAAGGCATATGACAACCCACTTGCAGTTTGTCATATGACATTACAGGGAGCATGAGAAAATAGAGACACTCCAAGCACAGTGTCTGGTGGACATCAAGCAGTGCTGATCACTTGCTAATAGCATTTTTACAGAGAAAGATGATGGTGGCAGCATCATGCTATGGGGCTGCATATTGGTGGCAGACACAGGAAAATGATCAGAACTGGCATAAGGATGAATGCAGCCAAATAAAGTGAAATCCTTGGAAATAAAAACAGCATCAATCTGAGGAAGGAGCAACAATTCATATTTCAACCAAAAAAAACTGTACATTTACTTATTCTGTAAAAACACACAAATCAGTTTGAAAATCTAGTTTTGTGGCTGTGACGGTCAGCAAATGTTTTTGCCCTTACTTCTTTCAAGTTAGGACCTGCAAATAGAAAAGTGGAAGATTATTCTGGATGTAGTATGATTAACCCAGGAAGGATAATCAAGTTCATGTCAGTGACACATTGACTAAAACCCAAAGCTAAAACAAATCTGGTGATGAAATATTCTTTACATATGTTTTAACCTGGCTAGAATACTAGATAGAATAATAGATAAGTGTGGTTTTCAAAAAAGGTCCAGAAAGGTAAATTCGTGTAACATGTGTGTCTTAGCAGTTCAGGTTTCCTAAATCCTAATCATCTGTTGCCCCAAATAGATTAAAACAAATGAGGGAAAATTATATGCAACAACTATTTCAGCAGGTCTGGCACAGGCAATGAGAAAATAGGCTCATACACAGTCTTGCTTCGCTGCATGGAAGTTTGATGAGGAAATGGGAAAGGCATCCATCCAAGACCTTCGATTTGTGGAGCTCTGCCAACTCCCCTAACCAGAGACATAAGCAATTGATTAAAGAATAAGGAAAGTCCTACTTACAGTCCTGGGTGGTGATTTTTATGGGCTCTTTCCATAGACTGCATCAACAGCTTTTAAAAAGTGTATCAGAATTTCAATGTCCTATCTCACTGGTATGATAATTTGTGTCAGTGTGTGTCAGTGTGTGCTCTGTATGAAGGATGAGCATTACTTCTTAGTCCCATCATTACTACAATAGCAACATATTGAGTTTCTGATTAGAGTCAGTAACAAATCAGGTATAGACAGAGATGGTTTTTAAAATCTACTGTTTGGCTGCTGTGTTTTGTTCAGAGTAGTTCATCTTTTTAGAATGTGTTCTTCAGGGAACCACTGAGGGCCTCCTAAGAGGTAAAATACCTTCTTATCAGTACACTAACAGGTTCTGGCTCGACAAGCTCAATTAGCCAGCACTTAGTGAAGTGTATGAGGAGACCACGCTCAGCACGAGGCCCATATCAACAGAACCAGGGAGATGACAGACAAGCTAGGCCCACAAAGGCCTGATTGTGCTGTTGCCTGGAAGGTCAGGGTATGGATAAAGGGAAAGGAAGAACTTGTGCTCTCATGGGTTTTGTGGTGATTAGAATCTCCAAACTGAATGACAATGCCACTGTAGAAAGTCTTCTGGATAAATTACTTGCATTGACTCGCAAATGGATTAATTTGTTCGATTCTGTATCTAATGCATTGTTTCCTCTTGCATACTCTAGTATTAACTGACAAGGCAAGGCAGCTTGCAGCATGCCTTAATTGGAACAGCTGTGTTATTTGGAAGGGAAAAAAGATAAATTGTGACTTGTTTAGGCTTGTCACCCAACTGTTTTGATAAAAACAATAACAGTCTTCCTGGATCTCAGCTGCCTTGAATAGCATGACAGTGATCCTGTTGATGCCCATCCCTCTTGCAACACTACACTGACAGATAACGAAGCACGTCAAAGCCATGATTTCAATCATAGCCAGTCATTCAGTAATGAGAAGCCTGCTGGCATGGTATACACACAGATGGATTGAAGGCATATTTTGCCAAGCATTTTTTGGCCCTTTTCCCCATTGCCACAGTTTAATAGCAATGAGGTACAACACTGTGAATGATCCATACTTAATCACACTGCCTGCAGGCCCAGTTGAGTCACATAATCTCATAACTTTGCACCACGAGATTAAAAAAAATCTCCTAATGGTCTTGGAAGCCTACATAAACATTCAATATTCTGATAAAAAATGTACAAAATCAATGCTTTAATATACACTTGTGTAGGGTTTCCTGCATAGAAAGTACACATGTACTCATGTTTTCAAGAGGCCATCATGAATGCACAATTTTTTCTTGGCTTATGCCACAGAACCAAGATATGTTATGTTTACTTCCATTATTAACATGTGGTTGTGTCTTCCTCCTCCTGCAGCCTCAAGACAAAGAGCATACAAAAAAAAAAACTACAAGCAAGCTGCTGAAATAGGTCAATGCGATAGAGGCACGCTGCGAATGCCCACCCCCAAATCAATACATGAATAGCTATATTTAGTAAGAAGGTCACAAGGAGGAGTTATCAAGAAACTGATAAGAATGAGTAACATCAATATATCAGTGCTCTGGTTGAGTTGAGCCTGCTTATTTAAGATGCAGATGGCTTCAAAATGAGGGTTTGTGAGGGTTTGTCTCTGTAGAGTTGATGATCCCTCGTGGTGCCTGAAAATGTCACAGTCTGCTCATTGTCAATGTCATAACATTAACCTTCAAACTGCTACATAGAGACCTTGTTATGTGTTTTGTCAGGAACTATTAATCTGAATATAACTTACCTTATGGTATGGTTAAAGTTTTGACATACATTTTTTTCCATGATGAGTAACTGCTGTGTTTTCTGCCTTTGCCTTTCAAGTAATATCTTCCCCTTGTTTTCCAAAGTCTCATTTAAAAAAAACTCTCAAAGCCATATACAAAATCTATTAACAAATACTACTGACAGCCCCAGTCAAAGCCAATTAATATCTTACTGTAAAAGGAGTGGAATCCACTTGCTTGACAACTGAATAACAACAGGTAGTGCAGTTAAGTGAGACAAAATACAGGCCTACACTGTATCATGATCTTTCTCTCTAAGACTCTCTCTCTCGTCTTTCTTGCTCACCGGTTCACTGCGTCGTTTGAACCTTATCTGTCTCCCTGTGAGCTGACAAGCCCTGTCTTGGCATTTAAAGGTATGTTGGTCTTTGTTTCAGCCAAAATCCTCAGAATAGTCATGACTTTGCATTGTGGAAAAAAAAGCCAAGACAAAGAGAGAGAAAGAATCAAAACAACCTCATTAATAACCTTGACTAATGTATTCCAGACGGTTCTTTGTGCCTGTTACTTCACAGACAAGAGATGCCCGTACTGCAATGAGAGGCTGCAGTGGCCCTGGTGTGTCGAGACAGTGCCATACTGAGTTGTGCAGGGGGGAATGAAAACACCCTGTGCAAGAAAATGTGCTGCTGCTCTCCCCCATGTAAACCACCAAAATAACTCTGTCGAGACCACACAGCCTTGAGGTGACCACAATAAACCAGAACACTGGTCCCGGCACGAAGTGAGCATTTCCCAGGCATCAATACACTGCAAGGCCAACCGAGGCTTTGTAGTAAACACTGGTGGGTGGTTAATGTCCGGTTCAGAGGAGTTGAGTACGTGATTTTTCTGTTTAGCCTGTTGACTGTGTCTGTTTAGTGCCTCTCTTTCTCCACTCAGTCTATCTGAATCATATAGAGTACATTTAATCTATAGAGTTCTGAAGTGCAGTGATGTTTTTTTTATTAAACATCAAATCAAATCATAACTTAAAGCACCAACATTTCACTTTTTTCATGTCAATTCAAAAAATCCAGTACTTACTGTATGGGCTTCAGATCTCCAATAATCAATTGTGTCTTATAGGCAAGGGTAGTTTAAGAACCATTAAAAGGTCTGATCAATATGTGAATTTTCGGTAAAACGTTTTGCTCATAACCCATCAGATGCTCATATTACTATACACAGCAAATTTCTGTCATCTAGAATGACCAGAAATATGTAAGTTCTTGAATTACATGGAATTCAAAAGTCATACTTCAACATAATAAAAAAAGCAGAAATTACTGTCTACTTTTGAAACATGATTCGGGCATAAAAATCATGATAATATCCCTGCACTGTACTTTAACTCATGCTGTGAGCTGCTCAGGAAGCAATGGCTATTTTTTCACACCAGTCAAAATATAGCAGCCTCTTCGTTAGCTAGTTGTTTATAGTCTCACCTCCCCCTTCTCTGTATAAGAATCTGTATGAACAGAGAATCCCTAAAAGCTTTACAGTGTACACTGTGGGAAAGTAGCACTAAGCACAATGCAAAGACCTAGAGATGGAGAGGAAGAACAGGAAAGAGGGGGAACATGGTGAGATTATTCCCTCTCATAAACCACCAATGCATATTATAATGTACTGCTAGGCATATTCTGACTAGATAAGGATTAGCCTGGCAGATTGTGATGTGCCTTTCATCTTCCGACACACGGTTTAAAAAAAAAAAAGTTACCCTTCAGATGAACCCAGTTCTTTACAAGAGTTATAAGAATGAGAAAAAGCATGCCGAACAGTACCTTTCAGCCGAAAGCTTGGGAATTCCACAGGAGAGTGAAACAGCTCATTATATTGAGTAATTTATTTGCTTAGCAGCTGCCCAAGGGGAAGTAAAAAGTTTTAACATCCAGAAAATTCTGTAAGTAGTCCATTTACAAAGCTGATCTATCCCCTGCAGCAATGGAACACCATCCCCCTCAACCAGGCTTCAAATTAAACGAGGCCACTAGAGCCAAGATTGTTTTCCTGCACAGCATCAAGTATGCCCATCCTGCACAATTACAGTCTTAATTGAGTGCTGTGGTAAACAAGCAAAATCATAAACAAAATGACAATGTGTGGCAGGAAACTGAAAAAGAAAATATTTGAGATAATTTAGAAAAAGAAAAAAACTTAAAGATGATATGGAACACGAAGCAACAGTGGAATGTTTTATCAACCAAAAATTTACAGTCTCATTGTTATTCTTTTATTTTGTAGGAGCAGTAATTTTGTAGTATTCAGCTATTTTGCCGCTAGCGATGCTAGCATGATGTAGTTCTTGAAGTTTGGTAAAGAGATCCAAGGTGCCCACAGAATGAACGCTAATGACGCCAATAATGCCATGTCTTTGCCATGTCTCTGTCCCCAGCAGGTCAAAATCAACACAACACAACACAACACAACACAACACAACA
>JAUBNQ010000023.1:22011058-22026367 GCA_032353495.1 Ctenopoma kingsleyae
TGTGTTCCTATTTTAGGATATTTTTTTAAGAAAGGGTATGAACAGGGTGTCATCTGTTACTTGGCACATTGTACTATTGCTTATGTAAAAAAGTAAATCTCACAAAGGGAGGTTGATGTTTTAAAGCTGCCACTTAAGATCCTACTCAGCTTATAGTATCATTAATTTGTCTTTTGAAATGAAAATTAAATGTACTGTTGTTTTCATTTGAGAATGAGTGTAATTTAGGAAAAGTTATTTTTTTCTTTTCGGATGTTTAAAAAAATATAAACTCTATGAACAGCCTGTACTTTTTTGCCCTCTCATAGAGGAAACCATTCACATTCTGTAATGCCTTAAAGGAAACTCTAGATGTAACATTAAGATGCTTGCAGAGAGCAGAGAGGCTCTGGTTTATGTGATAGTGTGCCCAGATTTTTTTTATTATATCTTAATAGGACACATTCATAACACATACTGTAATAGGTTATTGACGTTGCAATGAAAGCTCCTTTCACTAGACTGAAGCAACATGACATGAATTTTCCACAATCAAAGTCACTCACATAACCATATTACACAGGTAATCATATAAAGAATAATCAAGGGACACATTTCACTCTGCTGTTCTGGGTATACTGTTCTACTTCAAAGTCTACATATTGCACACCAATTTCAGTCCACACTCGGACTGTACAGACTCCAGATGCAACCTCTGTGGATTCCTGCCCCATGGCCATGGATCAAACCAACTTTAAACACCATGTGCTCTAACCACCAAGAAGGTCGTGACCTTGACCTCAACATTTCAGCCAAGAAAAAAAAACTTTCAACCCCCCCACAAGAGCCACTTTGCATCAGCTGCACCCTGCACTGCTTCACAACTCTACCTCTACCTCCCCCCTTCACTCTTCACTTCACAGCTGATATAATTTCTCAAATTAGTGCCCACTTAGTGAGGATTTTGACAGATTTTGACGGGTTGGGAGTAGAAAGTCACCCCTTCTTGTTGCAAACCAGGGTTCTATCAAACACTCAGACTAATTAGAACAGCTTTAGCTCTTAATTCCCGTGTCCTAATTAATCTCTGCAAGTGTGATGCTTGACTTGACCCAAACCACCATCACAAAAGCCAGCTTAAACAGAACTGACTGATGTGGAGCCAAAACCAATAACTTGAGAGAAAAGGATGCAGCTTAACAAAACTTTGTTTATCTGAATCTTAATGGACTTTTGACAAACAACTAAATCTGTTGTTGGAAGCATTTGTATGTGAAACACAAAACAGGTTCAAACAGCAACTTTTCAGTGACAGAAAGATTTGTTGTACCTGTCATGTGACACATATTTAAAAGATTCAACATATATTCAAGGCAAAGTTGGCAATTCAGCTTTGTAAACCTAAAATTTGATCATATGAAAAAAGTACATCATTGCATGTTATATTGTTACAACACTGCAAAGTGTTGCCAATTATTTCGGTTAAGGTTGCTGGTGGTGTAAGAATATATCTGTCTTTTGGCTTGCACTGGCAGACATCATCAACCCATGTAATGAGCAGCCGTTGACCTTCGCACTTGTTGAGGAGCAGTGTGTGTGGGGCGGGGGTGGGGGCAGGGGCCACAGCATTGTGGACAGTCCACTTCTACTAGGCACAGAGCGTTGGACACTCAGTTTAATAAAATGAGTGTGGAGACAGGTGGGGGTTGCTCCTAATGAGGGATACAGACAGGGGACACTGCAGGGGAAAGTGTTGGCACTGATTGGGGGGGGGGGGGGTTGAACAGGGCTAAAAAGACCCCAAACAAAATGTGTTTTGATGGAGGGCCCCTTTTTGTCCTGTCATGGCCTCTTTGCCCCACTTTCATCACAGCCAGTGGAGGGAAGCAAATGGGGCATAATAAGAGCCTAACGATCAAGCACAGAGTGTGAAATTAGAAGAAACGTCTTCATTCTCACAGCTTTTTCCCCGGGCTCTTAACGGAGAAAAGGTGGTCATGTGTTTTAAATACAGAAGGTGGAGGTAGCGCTGGTGGTGGATGTCAAGATGGATTAGTTAGAGGGGATGAGCTGCCTTCAGATGATAATGGAAACAAGACTCCACCTTATTCTGGTGAGATCCTGTTACGTTTGGCATAATGTTGTTTTTCTAGTTCTCTGAGAGTGGAAGTCAACAGCCACAGGGCTGAGTTCACTGAAAAGTGCATCAGAAGAAGAGAAAATAAACAGATATTTAAGACGAGTACCATCAAAGTCATTTTCTATAATAACTAAAAGGCATAACAAAAACTTGTTCATTCATATTTCTGAAATATTTTATGTGTTTTTCAGTTATTAAACAAACAAGTATACGACTTCAAGGTAAACAACAAGGAAAGGCCTTTCATGGTACAGTGGCTGTGCTTCATTCCTCTGAGAAATGCCACATACTTTTATAATGAAAATCCAATGAAGTGTAGGAAAATGTGCATCTGGCTCTGAATAGAAGTGAACCCTTTTACATTTTAATTGCTCACATCAGAGTCCTGTTTAATAATTCTGGGTCTAACATTATTGGGAAATAACTTTCAGTGTTTGGTTTAACGTGTTGGGTGTTATCCATTCATTACTCCAGGCAGACTAAGACAAACACAAGAAATCGCCTGCATGTGGAATCTAATGCTTCAGATATATGAGCAGTTTCCTTGTCATCAGACCCTTATTAAGTCTGCTATATTATCATAACAAAACAGAGTGTTACATGAATTATGCCATAATTCAGTTATTACATTTATGTAACAACTGGAGCTTATTCCCAGTTAAAACTAAATCAGTATTAAAAAGAACGATGTAGTTCAATAAATGTGTTTGTGTTTGGTTAGAGCATGTTATATTTATTTATTTATTTATGTTCACGTAACAAATACCTGCATCTTTATGCATCTTCCTGCCTTTTAAACTAATTTTCAACTTTTGCCACACCATCTCTATGTTAATAAAACATTTTTTCCATACCATGTGGTTAGCTGTAGAGCCTTTAATTATGTAATGGTGGAGCAGCAATACTGAGAGACACATGCCCTGAACATTAAACCTGTCTGAACTGAAAGCAGACTATGGCAGGATGAGTAGAGAGTACTATATGTCATCTGCTCCTCTCTTCTTCTGGAATTATATGAGGTGCTGCAGTTCAGTGGTGATCACTGAGAATGAAGTTCAGAATCAATATCTCCTCTGCCACTCTGGGAGAGCGAGAGAGAAAAGTTCAGCTGACCTGTAATCCATACATCTCCATGACAGTAGGTGTCTGCTTTATCTGTAAAGCCACGCGGAACACACTGTCAGGGCTGAATAATAGACTTGAGTTACACCTACAGCTCAGACAATTCAGCTCTTCGCTTTAGTCACTAAACAATAAAATAAGTCTAATAATTCTTCCCTAGGCCTCTTTGTTGCAACTGATTACCTAACTACTCTGTAAATGCACATTACACGGAGCTACTGTAGATTTATGCTGTTTTAAAAATAAATCTTGTCCATTTAACTGACATTTTAATCCAACAGTTTTCAGTAAGCAAGGACAAAATGGGTCAGTGTAGTACTCAAGGACAAATGATGTCTGTATACCCACCCTAATTACTGTTACAGCCTTATAGGGATTAACAGCATTCACTCTGGCTCAAAAGATACAAATCAACAAATCTAACCATTGATGCTAAATGGAAACAACACAACATTCAAACAAAATGTGTTAAGAAACCTTGAGAATGGCCTCATGATGAAGGATATCCACTTTGAACGACAGTCAGGCAAATATCAACAGCCAAGCAGACACATGATTGTTGGACTGTCACCTGATATATTGCTCTGTTGGGACTATTATGTTCTTACAACGAATTCATACAGCAAGCAACACAATCAAGCTGTCAGAATTCTCAATTTCCTGCACATCTGCACAACCAGGAAAACGTAGCCAAAGCACAGGCGGTCACAGAGTTTGCTGGCTGCAAAAAGTTGACCACAGCTACACTCCTCGTGAACAATGGTCATCAACAACCAGTCACATTTTTGATAAATAGATCTGTCTGGCAAATGCAAGTGAGAGAGCCGCTGACGCTCATTACATTCGTTCAAAGCTGTTTGAAGGATTGTAAAAAATGTTATTTGAAAGACTAAAGGAAGAATAAAACCCAAAACCAAGGACTGCATCCACTACTGCACCCATCACTGCAGCCAACAAATATTTAAGAGGTTATTTATGGCTTTACTGCCTTTTTATTGATCAAAAGTGGGCTACTTTATGGTTGACAATGACAAAACATGACATTTTTTAATCCGTTCTAAATTCAATCTACAGCATGAAAATAATCCAAAATACAGCCAAAGTCATAAAGAACTACCTTCAGCACCAAGAAAAAGAAAAAGGAATGCTGCAACAGATGGTGTGGCCCCCACAGAGCACTGAACTCAACATCATGGAGTCAGCCTGGCATTACATAAAGAAACACAACGCTGAGACAGTTTAAATCCACAGATGAACTGCGGCGAGTTCTCCAAGATGCTTGTTGGAACAACCTACCTGCCAAGCACCTTGAAAACCTGTGAACAAGTGTACCTAGGGGCATTTGTGTCATTTGTTCAAAGTTAACTGATAAAAAACTATTTGTCACATTATCCGTATAATATTCGCACAGTTCTGTAGCTGCACAAGACAACTACAGTAGGACGCAGCCTGTTCTACAACCTGCAACTGCTCAGAATAAAAAGAAACACTGGTCAAGCCGTAGTGTGAAAGTACTGTCAGAACACTCTGAGATTTCAATGTTTTGACGTAACAAGAACTGTGTATTTATCACGTCTCGTCATTACAGTGTTTGGAATAACCTGAACTAGCACAGAGATCCAGAGCCACATTACATATCACCACTCTTATCGCTGACAGAAGTAAATAAATTATTCACACGAAAACAGGGAGAGAGACCCAGCGGAAATCTCCCAGGGCACATTCGCCCCATTTGGAGTTGTGAGAAATCTGTCAGAGCAAGAGTGTCTTCCCCAGAGGGACAGAGGACAAATAACACCCACTTCAATTACTACAAGAGAGGCCATGGGAGCCTAATCCTGCAGAAGACCAAGCTTCACAGAGAGGAGAGACTCACACACACAGACATAAGTAGAACTGTCTACTGCAGTCAACTCCAATTACTGCTGTCCACTACTAATACACATGTGAAACTAGAAGAACAATCCCATCTTTTACCGCCCATTCCACAAAGCTACATGAGGATTATGTTTGGATATTTCTTTCCATAATTCCTAAAATATAATATCACCAGTTTGAGTTGTGAATTAGTGGTCACAGTATAGTAAATCCCAGTGTATTCCAATATAATGAAAATAAGTTCAACAAATGTTCTGTTGTTCTGCCACACATGTCCACAATAATATAAAAACAACCTCAATCCTATTAGGAAGAAGTCCTCATACAAAATACAGAATTGTTGATGAATCACAACTGATTTGTTTCACATTTTGCAACATGGACTGATTGCCTTCCTGCAAAACTCTGCTGTGTGTCCCCAAGTGACACTAGATATATCCTGGTTCAGCACATTATGACACATCTATAATGATAACCTAACCCACACACACAAACACACACACACACACACACACACACCACCTCATTATGTTCACATGCAGGAGACCTCAGTTTTCCTTCCACAGTAGCTCTGTGTTCTCCCTGCGGCCATAAGTCTATTTCTAAACGGCTGCAGTTGTGAGTACTTAAGTGTAGCAGCGAGTGGGTCAGCAGGTCTGACCTGATGTTCCCATGTCTGTCAGTTCCACTTGAGAAAAAAAACACGGACCACTTAACCCTGCTCCGCTAGCTGGCTATTTTAACTCCATGTCACAGAGCAGATTCTCACTGGGTCGCTACTGTCGAGTTAGTTAATATAGACTACTGTTAATTAGTAACCGTGTGTGAGTACTACTCTTTCTCAGTGTATTCTGCTGGTCAGTATATACACAAAATGTATATACACAAGATGTAAAAATCCTTCTACATAACATTATATTACTACACGATAGCTGAACTATACCAGCTACAGCAGCTTTCCTGTGTGGGTGTAGTGAACCAACTAATAAGTGTGTTTTTTTGCCAGAATAGAAAAATGTTAGTAAACTCACAAAACTGCCCAGGGTGAGATTCTGTTTTGGTAAGGATTAATTCTGTTTCCGAATGTTTCCAAAGCTGCTATCAAGAATAATAAAGATGTCGTGCTTGTCTGGCTCAGGGACAACATAAGTTTGGCTGCCATTATACATAATTAAAAGGAAAGATCTGCCTGGCTATACAGAGAGAGGGTTATAATAACTGATTTATAAGTCTGTAAGTGAAAAATTGTTTTAAACAAATCACTAAAACCTACCACAGAACCAGAGATTCTATAGATTTATTTGAAGGAAATTCTTAAACTAATATTTTTAGAGGCATTATTATATAATATGCTGTGAAAAAAGTGAAATAACGCCAACTGCCACAACATTTCGGACTGAATTTCTCACTGTTACTTGCTTTCTTTTCCATTGTGTCGAAAAGTATCACATGCCAATTTAGGGTATTTTTCATGAAGTCATACAGAGTAGTGAAAAGCCAACTGCTGGTGGGTTGCTCCGCTGGATGTTACCGAGCGACCGACTAAGCCCACGAAGCCATGCATATGTGAGTGTAAGACAATAGCTTCTGTAAAGCACCTCTTGCTGTTATACTGAGCAGGAAAAATGAGCTCTGTTTCCACACCTGTTGCCCTGGGCCATAAGGGACAAGCAATCTCCACAACGCTCACTCTTCACTTTCCTTTTCAGCCATATCATCATAAAACTTCAGTGCCCACGCTGGTAAGGCCAGCCTATACCTGACTAAATCCAGGGGCTTAGGCACTTGTTCACATTTCAGTGCACCCCAAGAGAGGGGTACATCTTAACTGCATTTGGCACTTTTAAGAAATAGCACTGAATTATCTCAAGTCAAAACTCTTCAGTGATAAGTTTTTTTGTAGAACTGTTATGAATATATTTGATTTGGGAACGATAACGACTGTAGAATCAGGCCACAGTAAACCACATTTCTGGAAAAAGGGACGATTGTTGTGTTCAGCTTTTACGTTCACTCAATAATTAAATGTATTGTGAAAAATGGGTTGAGTGACTGTTTTGCTGGATCTAAAATTTAGCAAAGATGAAAGGACGATGTGATCTAAACTGTCTTTTGAGCGGGAATGTGTGCTCATAAGCTCAATCTGTGTAGATTGGATCCAGAAGTGGCGAGAGAAAAGGAAACCAGACGTCTTTGTGCTTTGGTATTGATTGTAGGAATTAGCAGTGAGGAGACAACGTGCCCCCAGGTTGGAAGACATACAGTTGTTTTAAATTATTACTGAACAACTTTGAAGTTATATCTTGGAACTGTTAAAGGCCAGTTCTCTAGGCTGCCTTTTTTTTTTTTTTTGCTTTCTAGTGCAAAAAGACAGTATGATAGAGTGTAATTGAAACCATCTTTAATACAAACCACAGAAGCATAAATAATTGAATAAAATCGGCAGTGGCTTTTTGAAATTCACCAGCAAATAAGTCTACAACATTTTTCTCTTTTTTGGACTCATTCTAAGAAGTCTAAATCTTGTGGTGGGGAAAAACTGAAGACTGAGACTCTGGTTTTGGCTGGCTTTAAGTGGGCCTGGCTTGCATGTGGCTAGGAAGCACCAATGCCCTGGCAAAACATGTGGAAATACTGTGCATCAAACACCAACATGGCCCATTTAACACAAAGCTTCGAGCCTGGTACAAGGACACTCGTATTTAGCTTTATGTATATGGTTGTAGATTCATATTGTGTTGTGAACCGTAAAGTTCAGATCAAACTAAAATGCACAAAACCTGGATCATTTATGGAAGAGTAGACGAAAGGAAAGTGCTAGTTTGATGTTTATAGTTTGTAGTTCTCAGCAGTAAAATCTGCAAAGAATATGTGGTTGTATCTGCTCTTCAGCTTCAAAGCATCTCCTAAAACATCTAAAAATGTGGATTTATAGTTCAAACAAATCACAACATTAAATTCAAATAATACTTTATAACTTTTTCTAGTTTGTTTTTTTTTTTATTTAATCGCACTGTGGGGAGCAGGCTGGCTACCAACAACATCACATACCTCATTCTCGCAATGACAATAAACTGAAATGACTCACAATTTTATTATTAATTAAATAAATTTAATGAAATCTTATTAGAGGCAGAACTTAATGAAAGTACACTTCACTTACGCTGTTGTCACTGGACCCTGACACAGGGTAGACTGTCCAGCCTAGCTCAGCTGTGGCTGTAGTGGAGTCCATGAGTGTCTCTGTGGAAAGAAATGAGGAGAGACGCGGGTCAGATCGATATCAGACAATATCAAACTGATCAATTAAATACTTTTATTTTTTTGCTTTTGTGTTAAGAAGCAGAATATAAGCAGAAGGGCGACATGTTTTTGATGTTAACAGACATGTTGTACAAACATCCTATGGTATGTCTATGGTACTTTTTTCATAAGCAATATATCATTATTTATGATGTAATTTGTTATGCAAAAATGCTAGTTCTATATCTGTAAATCTGTTTTTGGTCGTTAAGCTGGTCACTGAAGGCACCACACTGCGTCCTGAAAACATTTATCATGATTTTCATACCTGTGATTAACTTAGCTGTAGGTCTGCAGTACTAAAGATACTGACACTGAGTCAGATACACTAGTTAAGATAAAGATAAATACAGAATCAGATTGCAAAGAGTTCCCAAGAGTTCAGACACATCCTGACCGGCAGAACTGTGGTATCCTCCATAACTTTGTGAGGAAAACAACAGGCTGGAAAAGCAACTCTCCACAGTACAGAGGGGAGGCCACCCTGTATGCCACAGATTAGCTGCTGGAAAGAAACACCTCTGGTAATTGGGGTCAAAGAGAATGTGCCTCCTGTCTGTCATGAGCTCCTCTGTGGCACACATTCCACCAGTCTGACCTAACTGCCAGTCACACGCTTACTGAACCATTCGTACTGTCACCTTCTTTCCCTCATCTTCTGTACCTTCTGCACCGATGCCCTCGTGCCCTCTTTTCCATTCTTGACTTCCTCAACGCTCTGCTTTTCTCTGTAGGTAATAGAGAGTCAGTCTAATGAATTTCTCCTGCTGATTAGGCCTGTGTCAGTCTGCTACTCCAGTGCTGAGCTGCAGCAGATGGAGAGCGCATTCATCAGGTTCGAGGCGTCAGCTGCAACCCCAAAATGCCACAGAGGAATTTAGAAACTCCCTTGACGAACACAACTACTAAGCTTAAGTCACAGCCAGCAAAGTTGGCGCTGCTGTGCTCCTTCATTAATATTATATGACTGAATTGGTGATGGGGTGTGTTAATTGGAAGTGTAAAAAAATAAAGCAGAGCCCTGCAATCATATAACAGAAAAAAGCTTATTACAGGTAATGAGTGGAGGAAATCAAAGACAGAGGATCTGAAGTTTCGTCTCACAGGAATTTGTATAACGCTCACTGCATGCTCTGTGCCGCACCAGCCAGCAGGATATTTTAGAGACTTCCAGTTGTTTCATAACCCTGGATTTCCTCTGATTTTTATTCCAACCAAAGCCGCGGCTTTTAATTAACAGGCTCCACACACATTGGTTTATTTCAGGGCCTTCTGCTGACTTTCAGCATCTCGCCAGTGCTCACAAGATATAATACCAGATTTCACATCCTATTCAGTTATCACAAAGCCCAAATCGTATAATTAGGCAGATGAGACTGCAATTGAGCAGCTATTGATAACCTTGTGTGTGACTCAGAGCAGAGGAGTCTACATGGGTGTTAGGCAGAGAAATGGTAATTATCCCCCATAATGATAACGATAATTAGTGGAGGAGTAAAGTGAGAATAATGAACCCCCTCTGTGGTGGTTTAGTGAGTGTTGTGGGGGAACAGGGAGTGAATTTCCCCAGGAATGTTAACTCAGACTGGGCGACACCACCCACCCTTCCTTCTCCTTCTCTTTTTTCTGCCTGTAGCCACACATCCCCTCTGTTTCTACCCACTTTCTCTTTTTAGCTACCACTTGGTCTCTTCAGTGTTTTTCCTTTCACATCCTTCACTCACACAAGCCTGAGTTAAACAGAGATCCCAGTGTAATGCCATTAGGTTGTTTTTGCGCCAAACTGTAACAAAGCCAGCTGAACGCCACCTGAGTATCATTTTTACACAGCTGCCAGTATCCCAGGTTTACACACCTGATGTTAAACGTGACATCACAAGTGATGTATGACACATGTACCGCTTTCAAAACAATAACTGTGTATGAACAACGTTAAAATGAGCTTTGAACATACAGAATTTGAACTTAAGCAAAGTTATTGTGCATCGTGTACAACATGTTAATAATTACTGCCTTTCATGCAGTTTCCTGTGAGCCACGTGCTTGTGTGATAGGATGTACACTGAGAAACGAAAGAAAGAAAGGAAACCTTCGAAATCCTCTTATGGCGTGCAGCTCCAGAGAAAGCAGAGGTACAGTAACTAGTTAGGGCAAGATTGCGGTCAGGGTAAGCATCATGACAGCTGCCTTTGTCCAGCAGCTTGTCCATCGTGGTGGTCCAGTTTGTCATCCAGTGTACGTCTTATTGCACAGAGCCTTGGGGAAATTGATGTTGTTTGGACAGCTTCAGTAGATGATGGCACTACTGTGCGGTTTCTGCGTGTTGTCTTGTTTCGACATGTAGCCTGAAGGAACCGGGAATCGAAGCACTCACCCTGGAGTTAGCAGACGATTGCTCTACCAACCGAGCTACTTGCTGCCCTAAAACATCTTTAGTCATTTTGTCAATCATGTCAAATTTTGTTTTTACGCAAGGCATCTCTCCCTGTTTTCACAGATGGTGAGCCACCATGGACTCTGGAATTTTACTGCTTCCAGTGACGGCATAAAGGAGGGTCAACAATGACCTCCCATGCCAGGTTCATTCTTTTTATACAGAATGTCATGGTGGCAAAATGCCACAATAATCCCACCTTGAATGGGCAGTATAGAAAGGGCTACAAACGTTCTCTCCCTCTCTTTCATGGTCTGCTTCTCTCCTGCTGTCAGAGGTCCACATGCTGGACAAATAGTACCTCACTCTGAAAGACTGATCACTTTTCTTCCGCCTGCTGTCTACACTTCAGTCCTGGAAGTCACACTGATTCATTACATCCTGTGGAGCAGAGCAGCACATATCTCACCACTGTCAGCCACTGCCTTGTTCTCAGTCTGAACCCCCAGCCGTGGCAGAGCACGGCTGCTCAGCAAGATGCTCTGGCTATTAGTCAGGAGGACAAGGTGCAGAGCTTCCCACCTGAATCCAACCACAGGGATTGCTTAGTTTAGTGTTGTTTTCTTGTGAGCACTTGTTTACAACATGAGCATTTGAGATCCGCCACCTATAAGAGTGGTAGTGATGACCTCTGAAAAAGAGGTGTGAATTTACATACAGGCTGTGTTACTGCTCACATCTACTGTGTGGGTCACAGTCAGTAAAATGTGACCTGATAGGACCAATGCTCACAAAATATAGTCACAGAAACATAAACATCCCTGAGGCACACTACGGATATTATATGCGTGCAATCAGTCGGGACCTCACAGGATCTTCATCAGGGCGAAAAGAGCAGGAACGGATTCATTACACCTGGTTGGCTGCATGGACAGTGCACCAGCAATCTGTGTGCAGTACCAGGTGTAATCAGTCTGTCAAGCACATCAATTAAAGTGTATTAGTCAACGTGTATGAATTTGAAACTGGCATTTTAATCCAGTATACTCTCCCCAATGAATAAAGGCCTTTGCAGTAAAGAAAAATAAAACTGGTGAAAAATAGTATTTTACTAATTTAGAGATAGACATAGTCAGAAACTTAACTGCTTATTTATTTCTGCTTTATTATTTGTGTGCAACAGAGGACAACTTTGTTACCGGAGCTATGGTATTTAGTGTCTTCATTCAGAAACAAGATCATTTGTAAACATCTCCACATTTGAATGATAATGTGTTATTTTATGATACATCCTCATAAACACTAAAAATGTTTATTTTTTAAACAATGATTTATTAAAAGAATATTCTTGCAGTTTGCTCACATGCAATATAAGGTACAATGTTTGATGTTACTTAACCTTGTTTTTTTGTTCTGTTTTGTTGAGGTGACAGTGGATCAGCTGGTAGGGCAGTCGTCCACAAGGTTGCTGGTTTGAGCCCTGATTCCCCCCAGCTTTCTAGCCACATGTCAGTGTCCGTGTACAAGACCCCCAAACCCTTGGAGCTACCTGTCTACAAAAACTGAGACTATCAATTATCATTAACGATTATTAAAATTATTATAACATAAAACTATATAAAAAAAAGTAAAACTACAGATGTGGTATGTATGTGGACAGATGTAGTGTTCTAAGATCATAAACCACAGTTAGCGTAAGTGTCTGGATAATATTTGTGCCAGTGGAGAGTCAGCAGCACATGGGAAAATGGCCTCTATGCTGGCAAAGTGGACTGAACATATAAATCATAGTATATCTACTTTTTTTCAGAGAATATTAACAATATTACTGTAAATAATTGAATGGATGTCTTTTTAAAACTTGATTTCCTTTTTTAAACTTAATACTCTCATCTGTGGAGGGGGCTATGAATATGCAATGAGACCTAGCAGTCTAAGAAAAGCCCACTAGGCTGAGAGTGCTTCCTCCAACACTTCCTGAGACTAAGGAGAGAGTTTAGTGCTGATCTGAGAGAGAGCTCTCCAGTGAGAGGCTGTCTGAAGTGACAGGCGAGCGGGAGAGGAGGGGGGTCTGTGGTACTACAACAACACTCCTCTTCTCTAAGAGGGGTCAATGCTGTATCTCAGCTTTCTAAAGAAAGCAACAGCAATTTCAATGAGGGACACAGAGAAGAGCTGTTCACAGAAAAGATATTTCGGCACAAACAACCACAGCGACCAAGAAAATAAACATTTTAGAATTGCAAATACAAAGATTCCAGACTCAAACTGACCTACAAGTCATCGTGTTTCAGCGTTTATAAATTAGCATTTCACACTTGTGCATTTTGATTGTGGTTATTTTTTGTCTTTTCCAGCCGGTTTCTCGGCATTTGCAGTTAGTTTTCAATGGTGACTGACCATCCAGACTCCACGGAAAGCAGGGTTAGACAGATGGATGGCCAATTAGTTACAACGAATAGACAGATTTCTGTAGTCTGAGTGATGGATGGAAACTTTCTCTACTGCCACAAGTAATCCCTCAACTAAACTACACCATGCAGCTCATGCACCTTTACCCCAGGCAGGGAAGCAGCTCGTGCTGCTTTCCAAACAAATAGTCATTTGTTGTCTTTCTATCACAAGTGCACATGCTGATATGTGCTCATGTGTAATTATATTGTTAAATAGCTGACTTGAGATATTTCTCCTTGGCTGTCTTTTTCTCAGCATGAAGAACTCAATTTGACAAAATTGCTTTGCAATTTATTGCATCATTGTCGAGACAAACACAGCATATAAATGATTCTGACATTGTAGTTTAAACCAGAATCAGAAAGAATATGGCAATTTTATAACAAACCAGCCTATATTTAGAACCTACAGTATAATGAGGGTATTTTGAAGAAGCAATTGACCTCCAAAACAGCGCGAAGCAGCTTGCAGGCATGATTTCTTTTCATCTTTGTAACTGGCAGAACTGTAGCCTCTGCTCTCTATGGAACAAATCCCTCAACATTCAATTTAGCATCGACATAAACCACATATGGTTCTTTCTATTTCTCTGATAGTGTCAGCTACAAGGGCTAAAAAACAGCAAAACGTTCTCCCCATAAACACCATGCTGTGTAAAGCTCAGTTTAACCACTGCTGAAGGGTATGTGTGCATTTAAACTAAACACCTGAAACCACAGTATTTGATGGCAAATGTGGGAAGACTGTGTTATGCTATACAACTGCAGAGCAACACGAGCAAGCTGTTCATTGTTCTAAAACCTGAACCATAGAGTGAACACGGCACCCAGAAATCTGCACAGATTAAGGGCCAAAGCGTGATATATTCCTGAGGGAGCGAGTGCGAGCTCAGAGACATGATTCATAGCTTTAATGATGGACAGGGCTACTGTATGGCCTGTTGGAAAGAATAACAGTCTGTTTCATTTGGAGGGAAGAAGTGGATGGAGCCCCTGCTCCAGAGCAACTCAGTTCAAGTCATCTGTCAGCACAAGCTGGGACCATTAAGGTACAGTAAAGCTCCCACCACTGTCACATAACAGCGTATCTCTGTGTGTTAAATGAATTTTTAATCCTGCTTTTACAATGAAACGGGGGCTTTGTGGAGCATGTGGCGCTAGTCCAAACCCCAGCACAGTACAGCATTTCTTGGCCATTTTCAAGAGACTAGCATGTGGCCATGGGTCTACAGCACGTTACCCAGTGTGTCACTGGTGAGACATCACTCTGTTAGAGAGATTTATGGAGGTTATTGTGGGGTCCTCAAAAGGTTCGTTTGGAATTGGGATGATGGTTTAGGTGTGTCTGTGAGGAATGAGGCAGGGCTCATAGTTCAGCGCCAACTCATCAAGACTATAGAGTGGTGCGTTTTTCCAGGGCAAAAGATGAGGGAGGAAGCTGGTTTTCCAGAGAAAGGAAAGATGAGGGATGAAGCTGGGTAGTTGATTTTGGCACGGAACGGTGCAGTGTGAAATATAGTACCACACACATAAACATGATCACACAGAAAGTAGAGCACTCTCAGAGTCCTAACTGTTGACAGAATGATACAGCATGGTGCTCCCATGGGCCTCAAGCAGGATGTACGACAGTAATCCCTACACAGACAAGCTGCATTATCAGTCAGTGTAACTTAACTTGACAGCAAGGCCAAGGGGCAATAGCAAAAAACAAATGTAAGAGAAAAGAAACCTACCACTTGACATGTGATTGAAGAACTGACAGGTCTTTCAGCATGGCTGCAACTGCCTTTAACTTTATACTATATCTCAGAGATTTCTTTGAATTTTCTGAGGATGTTCTACTGCGTTACCTTTACTATGCAACACATACATTAACCAGATGCTATACAATAATCTGCCATCCTCCAACAACAAATCAATTCTTTAGAGTTGGTGGAATTGTTGCTACAAGATATTTGCACCTGCACACAGTGATGTTACCATTTATCAGTCCAACATAGGCTGGCAGTGAATGAATATGCTGCAACTAACCTTTCCTAACGGAACAATTTTACTTA
>JAUBNQ010000023.1:22034237-22044541 GCA_032353495.1 Ctenopoma kingsleyae
TGCGCAACAAATGTCACAATGTTCCAGGCGCGGCGCTGACTAAATATTCCTGGTTTTAAAAATATTAATTTTCTCTATTAGAATACTGTTCAGTGCAGTGAGAGGCACGTTGTTTTAATCTGTCTCTCACTGCCATGAGACATTATGCTGGGAACAGGAGAGTGTAGACTGGACTTAGGCTTCTGCCCATAAACTCAGATAAATGTTTGCATTACAACCTGCAAGGTAAACAAACGTCTGCCTCAAGCCAAGTCCAGAGATGCTTTGTGGTTGTCTGTGGAATGCAAACTCCTTCTTTACTCTGAAGCAGCGACCCCCTCCATCTGTTTGTTTTGTAGCCATTACAGCCACTTAGTCTGACAGAGCACTCTGTTTCCCTTATCTCCAGAACAGCTAAAATGCGCTCTGTGTTTCAGCGTCTGTTCAACCTTGGGTTTAACTCCTATCACTGTATTTGCTCGTGCCACGGATCAAAGACAGAATGCTTTTGAGCGAGTAGTCATAAAACGGACAACAAACTTCTGTCGGTGAGTGACTTTATGGTTTCATTCCAACAGGGAAAAGACAAAGGGCGTATTTCAACAGCAAGGGAAGCCTCTGACAGGTGAGCGCAGGACGCAAAAACGTCCAGCGGAGTGTAATAGCAACTGATAGCACTGCCCAGGTCAGAAAAAAGAAGGAGAGGAAAGGATTTGCCTGGCGTGGCTCAAAGTAAAGAAGCAAAAGCATTGTCGGTATACCAGAGCAACTGCTTGTTGCTATGGTAACTGGTCAGCAGGGTGCTGAGGTGTGATGGGCAGCCTGTCATTAACAGTAACGGATGACTCCATTCCCCAAGTCAAGATAACGTCAGGGGCAAGAGGAGAGTCATAAAGGAAGCTGGTTATTATAGAGGAGATAAACATGTCGAGCTACATGGTCACAGGCGCTGCGGTCTCACCAGCCAGGTATTCAGGGCCCTGTAGCACCACAGAAACATTTCCTTTCTAAACAATGCCATCTGGGTTACATTTCAATCAACAGCAACGGCCAAATTCGAGGATGTTCCACCTGGTTGACTTTTGGCTGTAGTGTTAAAACTAAAATCAAATCTCATTCTGCAGTACCAAACAAAAGCAGAAGTCGGCTTATTAAACCTCATCAGAAGAGTTTGTTTTGCCCGTGGTCACCAGCATCAAATTGTATCCAAAAGCCCCCTTACTTCATCTCTTTAACCCATAAAAATATTTAATAAGGGTTTCACACAAAATAACCACACATTACTGAGGGGATTTCTGCAAAGCTTATGCTTTCACATTGCAGATAAATAAATCTGCAGATCTGTTTCCATCTAAAATATGTGAATGGATGCTTCTAACGTACGCTGTGCAATATATGTTCTTTTACTGTACTTACTGTATGTTCTCCTAAGCATGTGCAGCTGTTTAAACGTCAGGAATCCTTTATTAGAAATTTGCTGACAGCAGCGCACACAAATTTTCCCTCATACACTTAAAGAGCAGTAATATTATTGTTCCAACTCATTCACGTTCAACTTTGTGGATGTTGAATGGAGTTTTGAATGCCAATTGTGTGTTGTTGTGTGAAAGAGCAAGAGACAGGATGTGGGTATGCACCCATGTGTTTTCACTCTGAAAACTTTTTTTTTTTTTAAATGGGATCTTACAAGGCCTCCTGATAGAAAGGCATCAACAGGTGGCAGAGAGAACACAGAAGACAGGCACAAAAGTGAAACAATAAAACTGCCAGTAGAGTCTTGAGAACCTTAAGAACGAGTGCAGACATGGGAACCGAGAGGAACAGAGCGATAGATAAACAGACAGATAGATAGATAGAGTGAAGGACTGGGCCAGCTGAAGCACAGAGGGACTGATTCACAGGCACGGTGAACGGTTGGCATGCTAATCAAGCCTGTATGTGGTTACAGGCAGGGTGAGAAGCGGGTGCATGAAGGGGCTTCACAGGCAGTCATTTGCCAGCATTCAGCTCCCATCAATATCAGGACCGATTAATGAGGGGCTCGAGGAGAGAGCGGGAGAGGGCAGAGAGGATTTGGGGGGGCAACGGCCAGGTGTCGGAGGAGGCACAGAAAGGGAATAAAGAGGGCGCAGGCAGTGATCCGCGAGGAATTCAAGCCGAGCGGCAACAAAGGTGGTGGGGGGTGGCTGCTAGTTATGCCCTGCAAAAAAAAATGGTCATTAAAAAGCTGCATTTGGTTCGATTTTACTTTTTATTTTTTTATTCTTATCTTATCAGGCTAAATTATAGCAGCTGCACAATAAAGTGCACTAAGAGTGAGCCAAGAAAACGAAAAAAAATAGTTTTGAATAACATGTTGTATTTGTTGTAGTACTTACTGAACAGTGATGCGACAGCGAGTAATCATTTGGTAAAAGGTGAATACAGACAAGCTGGGTTGGCAAACGTACTGCTGTCATCATGTTACATGATATCTGAGGACTGAAGTTGAACTTTTGGAGGACCACTTGCCAGGTGCTGCTTTATCAAGTCAATCAATCAAGTATTTATCTTTGAGGGTTGCAACACAAAAAAATGTTAATTGCACGGCATTGTCAACAGTTATGAAATCAAATGATGCTATACTGCCAGCCGAACAAATTCACTTCTTCCAAGAAAATGTCATGTAATTCAAGTGATATGCAGTGAAAATTTGGGCAGTCAGTTTTTCACTTGTTCCAGGAATAATAAAGACTTTGGAGTCAGTTTTGGATTACATGAGTTACTTAGATTTGTTTTTTTGGGGGGGTTTTTGCAGTTGGAAGATGGAAAGGCATACAGAAGATAAAAGAAGGGGAAGTATAGACTGATGTGCGTGTGAGGGCCTTTAATGTTCTGGGGCCGAGGTTTAAAGGCTAAAATCATGTTTCGCCTCTGAATAGTGCTCCTCCTCCGGTGACAAAGGGTCGTGTTCTTTTAGGCATCTGTGAGCCTGAGGTTGTGTTTATTGTCTGTCGTTCCTGTTGTTCATGTGGGTGGCCATGCATGTATGTGTCGAGTTATGGGTGGAGTGTGCATATGTGTGTATACATATAAGGGTTTTGTGTGTGTGTGTGTGTGTGTGTGTCTGACTAGACGTGTATGTGTGTTGGCACAACAGTAAGGCATTAGCACAGAGTGATTTAGCATGTGTGTGTGTATATATACGAGTGAGAGAGAGTGCTCTGGCCCCAGGGGAGCAGGGATTTCGAGGGGGACCGCAAGGGGAGGGGGCAGCTCACACAGTCCCCCTTCCCTTCGTTCACAACTTGCCAGGTCATGTGACAACTGGTTCTCACAGGGACACTGGGCAGTCGGAAACAAGAGGGCAGCGTGTTAGGGCCGCATGCCTGTTTCATTGTTTGTGCGGGGTGCCTCACTGCTGAATGCAGACGAATCAATCCAGAAACATCAGCATCAACACACAAGCGCAAACTGGACTGGATGAGGCAGAACAGAGTCCACACTGTGCTGGCCTGTCTCTGGGAACTAACTCAACAGCAGCAGAGAGCATTTCCTCCTCATTTATCTGTCTCTATGCCTCCTCTGTCTCTGGCCCTTCATTTGTCTGTTTCTGTTGTCTGTTTCTCATCACAGAGAGAGAAAGAAAAGTAAGTCTCCCTCTTTTCTCTCGTTCTCTTACTCAACAGTTTTCCTTTTGCTCAGAGCAGGTTATAAATCCAACAATGACTAAAGGTACTAAATGTAAAAATGCCGAACGGGGGTGTAGGAATACAAAGTGCTAATTTGATATCCTCCGGTTGCATCTCTGGTCAGACTCCCAGCAGTTGCATTCCTTCCATGATAAAGTGCAAGAAAGCAAGGGAACAGTATATTAAGACATGCAGTACTACCCAGGGTAGCATAAAAGCCTTATGTGTTATTAAAGGTAAATGTTAACCAAGCAGAATAACTGGGAAAACAATCTGATTTAAAAGCCACCAGGCAGGAGAGCAGTTCAGGAAGGGAAGCATCCACATATACCTAAGCCTCAGACCTTAATGGTTGCCAGGAATCACCTGATCTATGTCCTGTGCTACAGGCCAATGAGGTGATGGTTATTAAGGAATATTATATTTTATTATCTCTCAAAGCAACATAGCCATCACGAATCCACACAAGAGATATACTGATAGCAAGACCATGTCCAAATTGGCTTACTGGATGAGGCATGTATTCTGTGGCTTTTACTATATTTAAGAAGCCACAGAATAATTTGAAACCTTTGCTCTAAGACACACTCAACCAGCCAAACCAATGGCAGCAAAGCTTTCAAATTTTCAATCGCCACAAGCTAAAGATATCACAGATGAGTCCAGATAGCCTCGTGAGTCCCCGACAGTGGCTCCTGATTTCTCTGGAGAGTTATAAAGTTGTGTTGGTGGTTATTGCAAAGTCAGCTTCAACCAACCAGCTAAATTAAACAAAATAAATAGGGGGATTCTGGCACAAGTCGTTGGGAAATAAATGCCACCACAGCTGTGAGAAAACTGCCAAAGACAAAGGTCGCCTTGATTTTCAGACAGCTCAATGATTCCCAAGGGTGGGGACTGGGTCTGAGGCGGATAGTGTTGTGAGGGGGGGTGGGTGTAGGGTGGGACAAACTGAGTGTCTCTGACAAGTCCTCTGTGGTGCCTGGTGCCTCTCTCTCCCTGGTGACCTGAGAGAGTGTTAGGGCCTTTGCTGAATAACCAGCCCCATCCGCCACATTCAGACGAGGGCTAAAAGGTTAATTGAACCTCTGTGCTTCTCCTTCCTCTGTGTAATTTACTGTGATTAATGCATGGAGGTTACTGTCAGACTCATTTACTAATTGTCCAAAGCAGTTCATAATTAACCACATCTGCAAAAATGTGTCTGGAACTGTACACGCTCTGCAGAACACTAGGGCTGTGTCCAGATGACTTTGTGCCACGTCAGAATACAGCTATTTCAAAACATAACCTCTCTTATTACTCCCTCAGCCTGACCAGAACAACTGATGCACACTATTCTTTAAAAATCTGACTTGCTCAAATCCACTGTTGTTTTTTAATTCTTTCAAATTCAAGAGTTGAATCACTGTGATGAAGGCTACAGAGAATGAAAATCCTCATCACTCCAAGGCCAACTTGCTAAAGCTTCCACCTGAAACTACTGACTGCTCTGACAAGTGAAACGTTTCATCAAGAGAACAGTTGAAGTCAGAGAGATCAGGGTCAACTTCCTTATAATATGTTCCTGACTAACAATGTGATATCCAAGGTAAACTTTTCAAGTTATTTTTTTTCCCTCACAACTATAGGCCATCTGGCACTGTTCCCTGTTATTTCTGGAGATCCCCCTGGCCAGACTGTCATTCAGGTCTTGTATGCAAAGCATCCAGTTCTCTAAAGTGAGAATGCCACGTTGCCAGCTAAACCCTCCTTGTGTTATCTTTGTTTTGCAATACTGTCGGTTATTCAAATGCTTGAAGTCGTACAGGGAACATGTTGTTATATTGCTTTTCTTGAGATAGCTCCAAATAAATACCAGAAATTACAAACATAACCCCATAGTCTATAACCCTCAGCTCTTGAGGGGCTTAAAATTTAATGGAGTCTATTTTTTATGATATGGATGGCCAAATTCCCCTGGCGATGTGCTGCCACAGCTTATCTCTGGGAGAGTGTGTGTGCACACATTAATTTTCCTGTGTGTTCTCTCTGTTGGGGTGTGTGCATGCATACGTTGCGCACATTCTGATAGCCCAGTGCTGTGACCTTGTGTCTCCATGTCTCTGACTGTGTGTGTACTCTGCGCTCCGGGAGCCAGGCCTTTTCTCTCGCTCGTTCTTTATAATGGGTGTATATACATTTTAATCTGGGATTACTTGGCCGACTGCAAAGAGGGCTTTCTGTCAGTCTGGTGAATGCAGACACCCATTACAATGCCCTGAAGCGGCATAAGAAAATCATTACTGTATGATTTTCCCATTTTTTCCCATTTTAGCACTGCTAACTTAAGGCGTCAACAAGTACAAAACCATTGAGACAGAACTGAGACGAATTTGGGGAATGTAACTGATTTATTGTATCCTTCTGCGCACAAAGGGACGCAGGAAATAAAAATTTAAGCCTAATTCAAAGATGTTCCCTTGAATTGTGAAGGACAGTCCTGGCTCCCATTCCCTGAAACCATTCAAATTGTTGATGAGTACACAAAGTGACAATGATTGCATTTACATCAATTAAAACCACTTTCACCGTTAAGTTTTAATAAGATTTCCAATGTCATGTTTAAACAACAGTCTCCATATTTTCTAAGGGCATCGTTTAGAACTAATTACAGCAAAGTCAAACTTGCCTGCCATTAATTGTTATTTATGAGGGTGAATTAATTTTCAAAAAGTTGTGGGCTACTTTGTACACTGACCTTGACAAAAGGACACAACACTGTAATGCATTCACACCTTTGGCAGATTTTATGCAAACGAACGAGAAACTGAATATTTCATCAGGTTTTTCCTCACCAAGGTTACATGGTTGGAGATTTTCCCTGCAACTCTTTGATTCTGTTTACTTTGTAGACAATCCAACTATACAATATGACCTGTCACAAAAAAAAAAAAAATTTCTATATAGAGACTTTTATACATCTTCAGTAACCCTTTCAAAGTCTATTCCATGTATATGGTTGTAAGTGACTTCCAGCAAAGTGAATGAAGGTGCAGCCATGGTCAGAACAGAATGAGGGACTGCAGGTTCTAATTAATTTACTGCTAGATTACGCTGCATAATGCCCATAACATTAGAAAATTAAGTTGGCAGCATTCTTGGCGTAGAGAGCGCAGAGACACAAGAATGAGCATTTGTGTGTTTGTATGTTTGTAGAGGCTATTACGGTCCTTGAGACAACCCTAAGTGGCAAATGGTGTTTAATTATCCACGAGCACATGTACACAGGGACAAAAAGCCTGAACAACCCACTGAAACAAAACAGCTCGAACATGATGCTGGAGACCCATTGTTTGGCTTGAGTGTATGTGGGCTGTGGGTTTACAATGAAAAATCGAGAATTAGGAGGGTTTGCTCCACTGGCATCAAAATAAAGCTCATTTGGGTGTATTCTTGTTTGTTATGACAAAGGATTACATTACATTTCCCAAATGGTATAATTATTCAATTATTCATCCATTGTAATCTGGAATACCACACAGATATGTTGGCATTTGGATCCCTTTACAGACACTGATGCTGCAGGAAACAGTCAACATATTGGATAAAATAAAAACAACTGACCTTTAGGAAAGAAAGATGCAGTATAATTCTGGTTTTATGCTAAATGTATACACAAATTTTACAATTTTACTGAAATATTTTGAAATAAATAATATCAGAAATTCCTCTCAGGTTTGATGCTTTGAAATTGACCAGATATTCCCACATGGATTCAATCATTCACATTTGCTTCTCTAAATTCAAAATATATTATTTTTAACATTTAAAGGTTCGCCAGAAGAGAATCTCTATCATTATCAAGTAGTTTCTTCTGTTATTAGGCTCAACGATGCAGAAACATGCTCTGAATGATTCATCCTTCATGAAGATTTGCACATTGCTTTGTCTGTAACATCACACCTAGCCCCTGCTGCTCTGACATGGACAAAACGTTTTCATGAGTAACCTCTGGAAAACTTGTAAGGCAACCCAGCAAACTGTGCTTTCCCTCAATTTTTCCCCAACTTTTGATTCACACTTTCACAAAGGCAAAATGAAAAAAAAATTTTTTTTTAAATACATACATACATTTATAAATGCTTGAACATTCAACAGGCGTTCTCCCTCGGCATAAACTTCTCAGTCGCCCCTTTGTCCGATTAATACCTTCATGTCTTTCAGGCTTGCCACCCCATCCGCACCCACCCACCCCACCCCCTCCAACTCACCCCTCCAATTCCCAACAACACATCGCCATCTCAGACGAGCCTTAGTGCTCATTATACACAGCTTCCACTCTAGTTCCCAAGATTAGGCAAATGAGCTTCCAAGCGCAGTCTATAGACAGCAACCTGGACCCTACTTCCTTTTCAAAATCAATTTTGACATGCTCTAACTAAGTACTTCGTAAGTACTTCTTTACTTTTTTTAATACAATCTAAAATTGTAGTTTGACACATTATGAGCCACGATCATGGCAAGTTGCTATTAATAAACATTTTCTTTTCTATTTCAAATTCACCATGATAGATTCAGAGTGAGCATTCGTGTTGTTAACAATAGCACATTCTTCAGCAGTGGAGCAAATCCCTCGCAGAGCACAAAATGAAGAGTCTTCAACAAAACCCAGCCCATGCTACACAGACATAATTCGGCATCAATTGAATCACTTCCTGTCGTTTCAAAAGCAGCGCGCAATAATACATTACTGCTCACTTTAGTTTGCAAGAGTACAGAGAGAGTTAGAGAAGGCCTTTCAATGTTGACCTATTAGATATTTCACGGTAAGTAGTCTGTGTTGTCCATGCACAAACATATGTGTGTGTGTATATATATATATATATATATACATACACACACACAAAAAAAATAATATGATTGGCCATATTGCAAATTGAGAATTTATTTACCGTGGTGTAGGTTGTAAGCATTCCATTTTCAATTTACTTCCTGAGCACAATAAATACATTTGCTGGGAAAGTCCAATCTTTCTTATCAGATAATGAAATCTCATATTCTGCAGTCCCATATCCCAGCTTGGACCATATCCCAGCTGTGTGCATTTTCCATCTAACAACTACACAACAGAGTTACAGGAGGACAGGGTATGGTATTGAGCCTCAGAGTGATGTGAAGCTGATTATAGCTTCACACCTCCTACAGCCACATGAACAGTCTTAACCTCCTTCCACCTTTCATTCCAACTGCTATGACAAGAAAGACTAGTTAGCTGAAAGAGGGTTAAAAGTCAGAACCCAAACTAATATCCATCATTAGGGGTGGAATGTTTTGGGTTTTCGGTTCATTGGGGTCATGATCTGATTCAACTGAATTTAAAATTAATTCAGTAAGCTTCTACCACTTTTATTTCTGCAAGTATATCTATTTTTGTGGAATGGACGGATGCCATTTGCCTCAGGGTTGCATTGTTCACATCACAACGTATTGTTATTTTAGCTTTTTCAAATGAATAAAAAAATTACACATTGCCAATTGTTTGTATGTTAGCCGACGGCACCCTGCAATAGAAGCCTGGCCGCATCACCAAAAGCAAAACATTTTATGGATCATGTTAAAATCCTTTATTATCAGATCTTAAATGCATCTAAACATAGTTTTAGTACATTTCTCCATAACATAGCATACATTTTTCTTGCATAGCGTAACAGCTAGCATTTCTATGTGAATGCATGTACTGTCACTGTGACTTCCTCTGTCTTTTTGGTTAAAACGGACATTACAAACACTGTGACTTTCATTCAGTCCCACTAGAAATACTGACCATCTTACCGAATAACTAATCACTGCCTATGACTTATATCACTGCTGATATGAACTCCAGAATGTCAGTAACAACTACTTATCAACGCAGTCCTTAAGTTGATAAAACAACTCTCTCCATCTTCTTGGCATCACACTTGATGCGCATTCCTACCCCCTCTTCCACACATGGCAAGAACTGAAGAGAAAATCATTGTTAACCCAGGCAGTGCTCACTCCTTGGCACTTGCTCCCAATTTATTCTGCTCGTGAGCTAATCTGTAAAAAAGGGGGAAAACTCACTGTCTAATGGCTTCATGGACATTACTTTTCTAGACATGCGCATAAAAGAGCAATGGAACAGAGGCTTGGAAAAGTAAGGATGGGATGTGTGTAAGCTGTCCAATAAATCCCTAGCTCTAGCTGCATTTGTTTGGTTTATATTTGTCTGGTTTCATACTTACTGAGACTAAGACATGACATGTAGTTGGCAACTAAAACGTTGCTTAAATCCGCTTTACTACCACTTAATGCAGGAAGATGTTGCAGCCCTTTCAAACTTGGAGAGAAGTGTGAATCCTAAGCAGGCTGCCAAGATAATAACAATTCATCATACATAGCTAGGGGTCCAATCTATGCTGGAAGACAGCCAAAACACCACTTTCAAGGGAGAAAAGACACCTTTGCCTTTTAAAGCAGCCATAAATCCCACTGATTGGAGTTAAATGCTTTCATTTTGTGGATACTGGATATTATACCAAACATTGTGTAAAGGGGTGGGGGGGTTGGGGGTCATTCAGAAATAGCAAGGTACTCAACTAATGTTCATTTAAGATGAAGTCAATATTAGACTAAATATGTACGACAGTA
>JAUBNQ010000023.1:22056124-22071895 GCA_032353495.1 Ctenopoma kingsleyae
TGTGCAATGTAGGTGTGTATGTGAGAGAGATGCATACTAACAATAATAATAATAGTAATAATGATAATGATAATAATGACAACCACTGATAAAGGTGTGGCTGTACTTTTTGAACATTTTCAAAACCTTTTAATAATACTGGGATAAGAATGATAACTGTGATACTTTTGGTCACTATAATAATGATAATGAATTTTCATACTGTTTCATCTCTAGTCAGCAGCTCCCAGTTGAAGTTGAAATGAAATAACAATCTTGCTATTGACAATTAGTCATTATGGCCTAGCAGTCCCCACTAATTGATCTGTAGATGATTAAGCAGTAAAGAAGTGTGTGTACCTTTCCTGTATCTATACCGGACATTTACATGCACGTGAGACTCACATTCATGTCTATACCCGGCACATTTACTTGTGCATTGGAAGTGCTTTGTATGCAAAAAGTATAGAGAGGATCCTACAGGAACTGGGTAAGAGAAACTCAAACAAAACAACAGTTAACACTGGGTAAGATATCTTTCTGTTTCTGCCAGTTTGATCAATAAAACATGGTTAAAAAACAAAGAAGTTTAAAAAAAAAACACAATGTTGGTTACATATTGTAACCCTCACCTTACAGGCGCAGCAGCAGCATTGATGTAAGAGCAGTTGTTTGTTTAAGCTGTGTTTTCTGTAGAAATAGTTTTGGTGCTTTCTGTGGAGCGCTTTATGTGCATATACTCGAAAAAATAAACTCGAAGAGTAACAATATGCTCCAGGCCACATTTATGCATATGCAGCGTGTGTGACATGCATGCCAAAGCATGGGAAAAACAGAAGCACACTGGTTGGATGTTATGTGTGAATCAAATATGCAGCTGCTACTCTTTTAGTTACCACAGATTCATCAGAATGAACTATGGTCAAAATCTTACAGCAGTGGTTCTTTTGTGATATGTACATAGACTAAATTTCTTCACTTACTTTACTGACATATATCAAGTTCTATGGTTCCCCACTGAAGGGTTTACAAGGTTTTTCATCTGAGTAAATGTGATTTCTAAATTAATCTATGAAACCACAGGATGAGCTCCAGTTCTCTAAAACCAGACAAGTCACAGCCAAATGCCAAATCAGTTAATTGCCTTGTGTTAATTCCCTATTCTCCAAACTAAAGCAATTACTTGCGAATAGAAACCAACTATCACATTTCAGGACACAAAAAGTCAACCTCTCCCTTTCCCTTTCCATCCCTCTCTCTGCTTTTTAAATGTCATTCCTCGTTTAATCTATTGAACTTATTCATAAAGCATTTTAAAGGGAGGGTAAAAAAGTGTACCTTTCAGCTGCAGTTATCATGCCTGAGATCATTCTAACATCTCTGTTTAGCCCTAAAAATAAAACTTTTATTTGAATGGATAAAGATTTCAGGTCATAAAATATAAAGGAAAGAAAGGGACTTTAAAAAGTAATTTCTTTGATGATGATGATGAAGTAGTGTAGAGCACATAAAAGCCATGATAATGCTTACAGTAAACCAATATGTACACAAGCATAAGATGACCAGCCAAAGACAGAAGCTCAATCTTCTTCTGTTATGACTGCTGGACCTCGCTAGGTCATTGAGACAAAAACAACATTCATCAGTTACAGGACAGCAGAGCCTGTCTGCCCGGCACACTGATCAAATAAAACACGCTTACTGGCAGCACCTCAGCTGGGGTGTTCTTTCTGTCCGAGCGCAACCAACAGACCTGTTAGGGTCTGACAGTGGGAGGCTGGGCTTTTTGTCTGATGTGTACGCACACTGTTGGCTGAGCTGAGATACAGCGAGCCACCCAGAGCCAGAGGGGAAAAGAGGAAAAAGACAACGAGTGTGTTGGTGGCTCTTTGTAGCAAGAGATGATGCACAACGCGCTGAGCACATAACTACCGGCAAAAACAGAAAACAGTCAGTGCTGGTGCAGACTAAGGAGCTAGTTTCCGCTGTAGAGTGAGGAGGGAGGGAGTCCTGCTGTTGATATGGGCCATGGTGGACAGACGGTGTGGGCCACAGAGAAAGAATGGGATAGAGGGATACAGAGATGGACAAAAACAAAAGGCAGAGATCACGTGGGTCCAGAGACGCTGATAGATGTGATGCGCAGCATAGCGCACAGTCAGTGGTTCAGGTAGAAAAAGCTTCCCTTTGTGATGCAGATGACAACGCAATCAGCCCCGCTTTGTCTCGGCCAATGGGCTCTGCTCCCAGGGACATTGAGAGCCAGACACTAATCCTGTGGGTTTGTGTTCTCTGGGCACGCTCAGAAAAGCAGTGTCACAGTACCTGGGGTGTGTGTGGATGGGGGTCTCTGAGACGAGGTCTGACCTCTCTCATGCTACACTCTCCCTCCTCCTCCTCCTCCTCCTCCTCCTCCTGTCTAGGTTTCTCTCTGCGTCCTAGCTCAGTCGCTGGCTTCGCCGGGTTGAATATTATAAGCATCATATTATTAATGTCTGTGACTCAAAATTCACATGAAGGATGTGACAGAACCAGGGGTCGCACTGATCAGTTCATCTCTGCTTTTTGGGCAAACTCATTTAGAATTTTCAGACTTATGAACAATTTTACTGGCTGGATAAATAAAGGAAATCTACAGTGACAAAGACATAAAATACACTGATTTCACACAATGGTTGAGGAACCATCAAATTAACCAGACTGCACGAAGACTTCATACCGAAAATTAGGCCTTGCTGTTGCGGGGCCATTTTGACTGTGAGTGCTTACACATTTCCTGTTATGAATAATTTCTGGAAATACATTTCGCTGTCCCCTAATGATTTATATTCCCAAAGGATTTGGATGAATCAGGCTCTCCCTAATAAATACGACATACCAAGAGACTGCACACTGCCAATTAACATGTGCTAATTAAGATAGCAGCATATAAGAACACCCTTGATCTAGTTTCCTGTGTGAAATATCGGATGGGTTAAGTGGAGGTAAAGCAAGTTTCTTCCCCAGTTACCTATTAATTCAAACTAGTCTCTTTTAGTCATATGCAGATCTTATACACGTAGGGTAAAGCAGACATATTGATCACAAACGCATTTAATTTAATTGCAGTTAAAGTCCCTGAAATAATTTATAGCATCTGTCTTCAAATGTACTGGGTGAGATAACGCTTTCTTTAATGTGTGAAACAGAAAAGAATGTCAATTTAAGTTTGATCTTGTGTCGTCACTGCTTAAACTCTTAGGATTAGCAGCACTATACTTACCGTTACAATAGCGTTAGTCATACTCTTTCGCTTTTTGACCACATTGTTTTTGCTACAACATGCTGAAACAATTATTGCCTTCCAATCAAAAGGCACACCTATCATTAAGCACCGAAAAGAAAACAAATCTCTAGGCCCATAATTCACCTGATCCTCTCTAAATAATACATTCCTACATAATATATCTTTTCACAATTCAGAACATAGAGACTCTGTAGTGGTACATAACAACCTAGTCACATAAAAATTGTATACATAGCATGGTCTGAACATAATATACTATTTTTGGTTTAGAGATTGCATTGTGCATGACCTAGCTCCACAGTTTGTATGTCAGTATGCACGCTTTGAATCAGTGATATTGCAAATTATGCAATTGCAATTATTATTATGTTAAAAAGTCAAATCTACCTACATTCCAGAAGGATAAATCACATCTTAAGAGTTATAACTATTATTTAAACCGTGCATGCTTCTATTTGACATGACCAAACCTAATATTAAGTGAAAGTGGGCGGGTAAAGCTTTTTATCTTGATGTGTTTAAGGTTTGATGAGATTGTAGATTCAGATATCCCGTTAGGCCCTAAACAACTGAAACGTGTATGCACTTGTGACCAGTTTCCTTATTGTTTTGAGCACATAATAATGTCTGTGCTCATGCAAGTATAAATTACAGCTCTCAAACCAAATAATTAGTTTTAATATTAGACTGAGTGCGTTTTAAATCAAAGGCATGCAAGCATCTAACTAATTAGGGTTGGATAATACAAGGAGGGAACTGCGCCAGCTGAGCGTCATACTGCAGGTTCACACTTTACTTATTCCTTTCTGACAGCACCACCTTCTTCAAGGCTAAAATGCACCTAAGTTATCTAAGGTACATCAGAGTTAGCTAGTTGCTAACTATGATGCTAGTTCTGGCATGCATAGTGCATGCAGTACGTTAAAACACTAGTTGACTAGACACACTAGATCTGTGGAAGTTCTGGCAGAGCAGTAACCATTGTCATGTGCTGAACAGACCTATAGATTTTTCACTTCATGCTGTGACACTGTAATAACCTCTCACATCAGCCTACACGCAGTAAACAAATTGTCTGCGGTGCCTGTGCTTGATCTGTTTTAGTGGAGCGTGATACTATAAAAAATAAAGAGCAGTAGCTACTCTCTGAAACATGTATTGCTGATTCTCTGCTTTGTCCATAAAAGTGTCATCCTGAAGCCACACTGTGTCGAACCCATAATTTAATTTATTAAACTTCGGTTGAAGAAATCAAAGCGGTTGAAGGCTGCAGAGAATGAAAAGCTGCCTCATGAGCATGGAAACAGCATTAAACAATTCATCATGTCTTGAACTGAATCTTTAGTTAACTTGGTTGAACAAAGTGGAGCCAGGAGCAACACACACAATTATTTTGCTTGCAGAGTCGACTGGGACAGAAGCGTACAACAATGAAAAGGATGTTTTGTTTTTAAAAAAAATGTTTTTTAACAAAACATCCTCCTCTGTGTTTTTCCTTTGTTATTTAAGATAATAAACTTGCTCATCCCTTACAGTATCTTCTTGCCTTTACTAATGAGACTAAGGTCAAATACATACAGTGCTAATAAAGCAGCACCAGTGTCAGTAACCTCTTGCAATGCAGAGAACACAAAATATTCTTAAGCAAAGTGGTGATATTTCTGCCTTAATCTCACCCTAAAGGTAGTCATAGATGTCTCTGAAATGTGACACCCCCACCCCCCTTCACGTGAAACAACTGGTACCAGCACTAATTGAAATTTTGCATGCAAAGTGACAATGCCTGGGCCCTCGGCAGCATGGATTAGGGCTTGAATAGAGACAGATTCTTTGTGAAAGCCTACTGTGGCGGTTGGTGTGCAGGCCAGCTCCCTGCATCTGCTCATTGGGTGGACTGAGAAAACACTGGATTGTATACGGTCGCTCATTTTACCTTTATCTAATCCTATTTCGGAGCCCGCCTCCGTCTGTCTTTTGTTACTCTTCCACAAAACATAATGCTTCCATGTTACACTCGCGCAACTATTCCTTACAAAACAATTCCGGTCGAAAACAGCTACTTGAATTTACATATGAAAACATCTTTACCAAACTTGGCAGGATTTTCTGAAGATTAACAATCATACTGCGGCTTGAACTGCCAGGATGCCTTATATTGCGTGAAAGGGTTATGAAAATGCAAATGTAATTTATGTAATTTACTAAATCAAATTAAAACTACAAAACAGATTTTTTTTTTAATTGCCAGTGTTTGCCAACCTTCAGCCGAGTTAGCTCCAGTGCTCAACAAAGCGCTAAAGGAATGCAGTGCATACTGAAATGCAATCAAATGTGCAGGACATTTTTTAAAGACTCCATGCTGTGATCTCATTCTAGCCCACTTCACCATCCTCTACTGTGGTTTCTGTTCTATTGTATTTCCTTAAAAGAATAAGAGAAAAATGTCATATCAAGGTGATCCGTCATCCTGCTGACCCCAGCAAGAACTCACAAGTCTCGAAGAGGTTGTTATTGCATCACTGGAGCACCGGCACCCCTCGATAACGTTTGCTATGTTTGCATTGTACAAACTGTAATACCACGGCTGAAGACCAGCACCAAGACCAGAACACGGAAAAGCCAAATGATCCATCTAATAAATTTCATCTGCTCCTAACAATACAGCCTACAACAATTTTATGGCTGGGGATGAATCTGAGACTTTCCACTCAGCAGAATTAGATGAGTGCCGTTGTTAGTATGGATGTCAACTGAGCTCTGATGACAATGAATGGGTAAACTAATGAACGGATAAATCCACAGTGTGTTTTCATAGACATGTTTGACGTAGCTAGGCTAATTTCCTTGGCAGTGCTACCTCCATTAATTTTCGAATAGAGCCTGTCTGTTCCCGTTAACTAAACCAATAAGACATGGCATCAATTGCAGCGTGCGTTAACACTAATCAACAATTTAAATGCCTCTGAAAAAGTCATCCAACATGGCGATGGCGACTAGAGAGAGGGGGACACTGAGCTGTGTAGTGGTCTAAAAAAAAGATACGATGCTGATGAAAAAGGTCACATGCTAAAGTCAAACATGACCACTCGAAGGCTAATTTACAGTTTTCAGACCTGACAAGGTTTGACTACTAGGTACTGTTGACACAGTGCTAGACGGACACTGCAAGGTTTGTCTTAAATTTGGCAACTCTTTTAATCCTCTAATCCTCTCTGCTATGGTACCTCCCTGATTCATTGATTATTTGAATTACAACAAGCAGGCTTTTCACAGGTTTGCACTCAAGAAATGAGGCATACTTCATGGAATTACGATTAAAATTTTTTATAGTAAATTTCTCGCTTCGAAGGTCAACGAACGATGAAATACGACTGTACGATATTCTTTAGTGCACGTTTAGTTAGTAAAGTTTGTCAGTAAGAAATTAGAAGCACTGTATCAGAAGACGTCACACTTTATAATACAACAATGATAATGGAAGAAATGTAGTGTCCCGGCACTAAACGTGTCAGAACGATCCACCGGAGGGTCCTATTCTATTGCATGCTGGGATGTTGTTTTTTTTTTTTTTTCGGATTAGAGCTGCAGTGACCTCTTTTTCAACTCTTCATTTCTCATACGTAAGCCATCCTTGAGACTTCATTGGACAGTCGGCTAGGGTGATTCACAGGGTAAAACGGAGGGGGGGCTGTGCTGAGTTTGCGACAGCACTAGTTGGTTTCCGAATTACAAAGTATCGCAGCATATCGAGATCCTCCACTTTGCATCCTGCGTATCTAGTTTTAGCAATAAAATATGAACACCGCCTTTCTAAATCGAGCAGTAAGTGTACTTCAGTACTCTGACATAACCATCTGAGGAGCTGTGCCAATTGGTATTTGAGGAACTGTAGTCTCTCAGATTACACACAGGCCTCACAGTAGATTTTAAATGTAGACAAACAGTAATCATGGCTATGTTTGCATTACAGAGAGAAAGAGAAAACAAGGGGAAGTGAAACACTGTGTAGTGTGAATCTGCTGTTATTTTTGGCATTTTTCACATCCTGTGGTTCCCTCGCTCCGGGACAGAACACCAAGGATAAAATCAAAAAATAAATAATCTTTATAATGGCAACCGGGCAATCGTAATTCCAGTAATTAAAAGAAAATAAATCATATTCAATGTATCGGATGTCGATATGTTTTACTGAATAAATTTCACTTAGTCAAATGTATATTCAGTGTAGATTAATATTCAACATATTATTTTAAAAACACTAATATGGAGAATATGAAAGTATAATTTATGCACTTTTAAAATATGACTATGACTGATTTTATTACGCTTTATTGTCAGAATTGCGCAAAATATACTGTATTTTAATATATTAAAATAAAATACAATTTGATTTTATTAAATTATTATTGCAAAGTCTTCCATGCATTTAGTATTCCATGTATTTTTTATGTAGTTTAAGCACCAACACTGAAATACATATTTATTATCCCCAAATTAATGAGGTTGTCCTGGAAAAGGGCCTGTTTGATCAATTTTAAAATAAAATGAAACACAACATTACACATTAAATCTGCTGTAAACCTCCAAAGTGGCTTTTTTAGGTGTAGAATATGTAACTCCATTGAACCCATAAACAGGAGCAGTCTATGTCACTCCAACATGGGCCCTTCAACATTTTTATACACAGTTTAGATGTTACAACATGTACAAACAACTTTACAGTAAGAGAGCAAGTAAGGTTTTTTTGTTTTTTGTCTTTGTGTTTCTTTTTGTTGTCGTTTTATCCCGTGGTTACGTTTGGTTGCGTTTTCCCATAGCTTCTCGGCTCCACCTGTAATTATGAGGTTTAGTTCAACTGACCAGAGGAAGAAGACACGTTTGTTTTTTGACAGCATCCTCAAAATAGCCTGAATAAATGGATGACTGGCCTGACACTTTCCTTTCTTCTCTGTGGCAAAAGTCTCCTGTGCTGTCACGGTGGAAACAGGGCAGGAGACACAAAGTTCAGCGACACAAAATGAAAAGTACTAAGTGAAAACCTCTAAATTAAAGAAAGAAAATTTGCTTTTATACATTACTAATAATTTTAAAATGATTAAAAGGTAAAGATCACATTAACATAACCTTGAGTGCCAGACATCTTAAAGTTTTGAACACTGTAACAGTAGGTGGACTATGATAAGTTGTGCACAGTGTAAACATGTTACAGAGATTATTTTCACCATTCAACCTGTTTCATTGTGCGTTAAGCCACGCTGCCTGCTGCCCATTACTCCTTACCCAGGCTCTGACTGCACAACGAGATGACAGGGCCTGTTGTAAGTTCAACCACAGGATGTCCAGCACATATCGTTTCACTTTCTGCCTCAGAAAAGGCATTAAAAAAAACCTCCCTCATTTGCTTTTCCACGTTTTTATCACCTAACTGTCTGACATCTGATACGAAACCGGTGACACACCTCCAGGCACACTCACTGAAAGCTGCCTACCTGTGTGAGACATTGCTGTTTTCTAACCTGCTGGAGCTGTTTCACACAAAGAAAGAAAGACAGAAAGAAAGAAAGAAAGAAAGAAAAGAGCCTGTTGATTTAATGCGTAATCATCACCATTAACAGCATCCGGATACCTGCAGAGATGCGAGAGCGTGTTTTTGTGTCCCGCCGTCATCCTCTGCCTGCTGTTGTGTGCCGACTCTGAGCCACATTTAAGCACCGTAAACATCGTGGTGCAACATATTAGTCGATATTAAGAGAGCAGAAAGTGATTTAACTTCCATTAGAGCTAAATTGTAGAGAGAAAACATCCGTTTACGCGCTTTCTCTCAAACTCAGAGCCGGCAGAGGATGCGGCTTTAGCCGTCGGGATGGAGACATTAGCTTACCTTCAACAGCTATTACGGCCGGTATGGTCCATAATATCCATAGAATATCCATTATTGGTTACTTAAAAGGTCCAGACATTCAAATAAAATACGTCCCGAAAGCCATTGACAACAAAAGCAGAGAGGGGACAGACGGTCCTTCACCTCCAATAGAGCGATCCCAGATAGCTCCGAATAACGAACTCAAATCTGAACCAAGTTTGGGCGAAACCAAAAAAAGCACAGACGGAGGGGGGCGCGGAGCCGCACAGAAACGCGGCGACGCGCTCCAGCGCCGCGTCAACCCAGTCCCTCTGCTACAGAGCCGAAACTTTACGTTTATGAGTGCACACAATGGTAAAAGGTTTAAAATGTTTGAATTAAAGATGCAGCCGCGCGTCGACAGTGTCCGCCGTCCCCCGCCGGAGCCACTTCAATTTACTCCGCCGTCAATCACCGGGAGAAGGACAGTCCACGCTGCTTCACCTTGCGATAATTAAGCGTTTTGGGACCATGCAGGGGCATTTATAAAAGATCGAGCAACTTATTCTGGCTGCCACATCGCTCGGAATGGGAATACTGGTTGTTCTTTTATCAGAGGAAAGTTCAGGCGTGTCTGTGGTGTCTGTGGACGTGAGTGGACTTCGGGCGCTGTAACAGGTGACCAACACAGGAGAACCACCAAAGTAAGTTTTTCAGTTTCTGTTTCATTCTTGCTCGCTTAAGATGTTCATCATTTATTTGGCTGGCATTCTAAAGATTTTCTTTAACCTTCCCACATGTCCGTGTGATGCTCTTTCTGGGAAAAATTATACACTTTTCTAAAAAAATATATATTTTTATAATAACCTATTTTTATTACACGTACAGCCTAAGTCTACTTTAATAAAATAGTACACTATTATTGTTAGATTTTTATATTTACATATATATATTTATTATATAGCTTAACGTGCGCACCTGTATCTACATTTTAGCACATTTGAATTAGGACATTATTTTGTTGTTTAACATGCAATAACATTAATTTTATTTCTGACACTACGACACTTTTTATTGTGTCAGAATTTAAACTATTACCTGCGTGTTATTAGGGTCTATCAACACATAAATCAGAATGATGACTTTTCTTTTCCTGTAGAGTGTGTTGAAATTAAACAAACATTAAGGGTTAATATGGGTTATGGGTTAGTAAAAATGAAATGCATGTAAAAATGCATGTCAGTATTTGAGTTATTATATATCTTTAAGTTAGTCTTTAAGTTATTACTTTTGTTTCTTTCTCACAAGTTTCACGACAAATTAGTTGTGGAGCTTGAACTAGGCGCCTTGTTCACATAAAAAGAAGAATCTGTCCACTTCACTCAGCTTTGTTTAACCTGCAGACCACTTCAAACTGCGGCAGCTCTATGACCCTGCTGTTAAACAGTGTCTGATATAAAAAAAAAACAGATAAAAAATATGATGTTGCAGTTTGTTATGATTGAATATGATACTTTGCATAGTAGCTGAGTTTGCATCCAGTCACTGAGTGATTCAAAAGAATTGTTAGATCAACTTAATAACTTGGCAAGATGCTGTTTTTAATTTTAAAAAGTGTACACGCCATTTTTAAGCAGGTCACTAATTGTTTATATGATTGGGAGTGTCATTTTATAACATCGAAATGAATTGAAATCTAACAGTGAAGGAGTAATCAATAAATACTGGCTGCACTGATTCTACTTTTCCCAGTAAACAATGCCAACATTTGCATTAATCAGGCCGCTATGACGAATTTCATCATTTGATCAGGCAAGTAGGAGGCATTTTAGAAATATATTCCAATATTTCATTTATCACACTTTGTGTAACTACTCTGAACAGTTAACCACTTTTGATGCATCACACAAAAGGAACTGTGATTAAACAGGCCTAGTTGTCATTTAGGTAGACCTTAACATCAGTTATTTTCCAATAACAGAGCCAAAGAACCAAAGCCAAAGGGAAATGTAACTTCCTGCAGAATGAAAAAGTTTCCTGTGCATGAATCATCGTAAAACCATGATCGTTTGATGTGATGTGGGCTGAAAGTTCTTCAAAACTTCAAACCATGTCACAATTAATCTTCCAAAGTGATTCCAATTGAGCTGTGTTTGCACTAAGTTGAATTATTGTAACTTAGCACAATGGAGTCTGGCAGTATCATTACAGGCAATCATATTCCAACAATCAATAAAATTGCTCTAACATTAAATGAATATGCATATTAATAACCATAACACATTCAAGTCTTTAGTGGGATTGTTCTTGTTCTCGGCACGTCCAAGCTGTCAGTGTTTTTTGGCATAAAATTACATCTGAATTTATTGTGCATCTTGCCATACTTTTAAAGTTTCCTTAGAGTAGTAGAAAACCAAAATTCTGCTCCAGGAGCTGGTAGTAAAATACTCGTATCTTTCTTACATGCTGGGTAAAGATTAAAACACAGACTGGTTTTTATGGGACCCACTGACAGGCATGAAGACAGATGTCATACGGATACACTGAAACAGCAACAGACATCGTGGATTTGCCAAAAAAAAAATATTACTGTGATGTGATGAAAGAGAAGGAAAGATATTCAGAGAGGAATCTAAATAAAAGTTTGAATAAACACAAAAAGTTTCGTATTGCTTTTTGCACAAAACAAGTGACGAACATTGAAGGAATAGAAAAGCTGTCCTGCATATGTGCTCATGATGATTTCCATTACGCAGAAACAAGTAAACACGCACAGGCAAAGATGCCCCACGGATACGAAACATGCAGTCACTAAAGCTGGACAAGGAGCAACAATTTACAATAAATTATTTGTCATCAAACATGCCTTTCTCGTTACGTGCTGCACCACTGTGGCGATGCAGCAGGACGCTCATGGGTTAAATGAGCCAGGCTGATTTATCTGCCTCCGCTGAGTTTGACTGTATTGATTCCAGGTCACTTGACTGGCTGACTTCAGATCATGTTCAGGTGACTACAACACAGATGGAACAAAACGGCAAGGCACTGAGAAAGCAGCTTTCCCAACACGGTAATGAGTTCCATACAAGCTCAATATTGACTTGAGCCAGAAGAGAAGTGAAAGATGTTAAAGAAATGATATTGATGCTCCTCTAATACTGCCCACAGAGATCCTGCTGCCACGCTATGGCTGCATACTAATAAAATATATGTAATCCAAAGCAGAGATGTCTGAATGTGGCATAAATCTACTCATGTTTCTCTGCAACTCTGTGATCCAATAAAATATACTCTACAGGACTGTGTCTAAAACGTTGTGCAACACAACCGAATCAAAACAGAACCGGCTCACAGCAGTCAGTCCACAGTAAACACAAAACATGCCTCATGATACACGCAACAAATTGTCTGTTAAATTACCTCCTAATTGTGCACACAACGTGCACTGAGGAGACATTGATTTTATCTCAGACATGCTTGAAAAATAGTAGCATGCAGCTCACTTGTATAATCACTGAATACTTAATGTGAGGTCATTATTTTGACCAGCTGCGCGCTGTAATGTACGAGGCAGTAGTAACGTGTGTGTTTGAAATTATTCAGCAAATTAAAATTTCATAAGAATATAAGAATTGTAGATAAATGCCAGTATATTAGGAAATAGTTTTCAGAAAACATTTGAATTGCTTTAGCATCCATTTAAAAACTCTATGACAATAATTGAATTCATTATAAATTTATTTCACAATATTTCTTATGTAATCTGACAGATAAACTCGTGAGTATTTTTGTTTTAAGTTTTAGATAATTTTTAATAAACATAATAAAAATGGCTATGACTTAACAGAATTTCATATACCATCAAAAACTGCAGCTAAGAATAGACAGTGATGTGATGTCGGTGGCAGACTATGTCGTTAACGACATTGATATTATTTCTTTAATTATTATTTCTAATTAGTTCTCTGTAATAAACAAGACTTTGAGTTCTTTCATGTTTTTATGTTACAGGCAAATATGTGGCTGAAAAACACTTCTGATATTTATGTTGTGTTTACATTAATCAGAATTTCTGGAATGAATTAGACTAGATTATTATTATAGCTTATTATAATTACATGAAATAAAATCTTCATTAAGCCCATGTACTGGAATATAAAATGTATATTGTTATTTAATGCCTATATCAGTATTAATATGATGATGTATATGAATGAGAGTATGGATGGTGGATATGAAGTTGTTTAGATCTAGACACAGAAAACAGCAATTTGTAATTCCAACTAAAATAAAATAATCAAAGCAGATCTTAAGTGCAGAATTTTAAAAGAACAATTAAAATGTAATGTTTTGAAAAGAAATCACAATTTAACAAATATAATGATTTTGTGAAACACGGACACATCGTACAAAACAAACAAACAAAAAACAACAAGTATTTAAATGTTTTGTTTCAGTGTAAGTGCACTGTCTTTCCAAAGCCGTTTCACATGTCATTGCATCAACACTGCCACCCTGAGTTCAAAAGCTGAACATGAACATAGTTGTGTTGTTTTTGAAGACGCTGGAAATTTTCTTCAAAGATTTTACAGAGTAATATTTTGCCTCAGTTTAGCTCAAGGTCACTGTTTTTTTTTGACAGTGGTTATGTAGAAATGAGAGTTATAGTAAAAAGTTTTTTCTTTCATTAAAAATTAAAAACACATGTTCATGTATAATTAAAATTAAATTCTGAGTAAATGTAGGAATCAAAATTATTTTGAGTTATATAGGAATTAATTACTGACTAACAAAGCTGGTTTGGCTTTGGTAAGTTATAGCTTTACATTAAGTAATGAAAAACTGGTGGGTTCACAGTCAGTTCAACATACACTAATGTTTATTGGTGTAGAAATCTTTTTAAAATCACACTTAGTTAAGATTTATTAATACATCTGGATTTTTCCATATAATTTTCCAACAGTTATTTACCTAAATGTCTTTAAGTTTTAATTTAAAACTACAGTGACCACAGCCCATCTCTGAAACCTATTAGCTTAAGTTAAACAAATGCTATTTTTTGTCAGTGAGGATGAACTGAAGCTGGTGAGGGTGATAATGAGTTCCTGCATTTTATAAGCCATTCCTTATCCTTTGGAATATTTAGCTTGAATTTAAGTCCTTTTAAAACAGCCACTCTGGGCTGGAATCGATTCCACCTTGAGCCTTAAAGGGCTTACAGTGAAGTACGCAGTCGGCATCAGCAGCTGGATAAAGAGCTAGGAAATAAAATGACCTGCTTTCCTTAAAAGTTGGTGTGTGATCCCCTGACCTTGCGCTGAGAAGGAGCTACGGACTCCTCTAATCTAGAGAGACCTTCTGCACGTGGATTAACCTTTGCTGAGACCACGATTTCACAGGCAGGAAGAGGAGAGTCGGCTGACTGAACTCTGACAAGCAGAGGAACCATAACTATCTCGAGTAATCCAGGTTTTAAAAGCTTTCTTTATTTATTTGTCTTAGCTGTTAAGACAAACCTATCTGCTCTCTACTTTGCTAAATTAAACGCCCCTGCCACAGAGGACACAAAGCTGCTGTTTTGAAAAGAAATATTTATTCAGTAGAGCTGAAAAAAGATGGACTCACTTCTTATCTGAATAGTCTACACAACCCCAGCACCACCTTCCCAGGGTATTGGTTTACTCCTGCCAAAAATTTAATTCAATCCCACTAAGTTGCTCCAGCTTTAATTAAATAGACCAAAAGCCTTTGCGGGATTTAATTTACTTTCTTGCTAAGTGAACTTTACAGACACTGTAGAACTTTCACTAGTACGCTGCTGAAAGGAGACGCTTGCACCGGAGTCCTTTCTTTTCTCTTCTTTAGAATTAAATCACACAATTTTCAACAGCATCCTCTTTGGTTTATGTTAGGCCACCAGCTTTCATATTAGATAAAAAGAAATGTGTTTGAGTGGTGGACCCCTGTTGGAGGGCAGACAACACTTTTTATCACCATAATAAATCTAAGGACTATTGCCATAAAACAAAAGTCCAGTAAAAGTGATTCAGCCGACAGTCATGGCGAAATGAATGCCTTGATAAAATGGCAGTCATCAATCATGGCTTTGGTTTTGGACGCTAACATCTCCTCTAAACGCTCCACTAATTGATATGAACCGTTCACATAAATCAGCTGCTGTGTTGTTGATGCTGGGTGATGTTGTCGCTGCGGTTTGCATTTCAGAGCCACGGATAAATTTGAGCGCAACACATTCTGAGTGGAAGCCTGCACATGTTAGAGTCATCCTCCTATAGACTACAATACGTTTATAAAGTCTTTATAATGTGATTACTTACACAAGAAGACGATTCACATGAGTATCTTCAACGCTGGGAACTTGCATTGCTTTTGAGATTGTTCAAAAGAAGCTGAGCTCTGGTTTTAGATAAGTACAAACACTATTTAAGATGACCCTCAGCAGTTTTTATCTCTCCAGTGAGTTTTATACCCGCGCTGATCAAAGCAGTGAATAAACTGTTTTCTCTCAGGTTCAAAATTATTAAATTGGTTATAAAAAAAAACACTGTAGCAAAATTTTATAATGTCATTTTATTGAATCTTTTTCATCTGCATGCTAAAATAAAAGGTAGTGAGAACATTTTCTTTACTGTAGCTTTGTCAG
>JAUBNQ010000023.1:22096540-22107367 GCA_032353495.1 Ctenopoma kingsleyae
ATAAACAAAATGATAAATCCTGTAAGTTAACAGATTTTATGTTCAACATTTTTCATCAGATATCTTGGTTCTTTAAAAGTATTTTAAGTACTTCTGTGTAGTCTGCGTGTCAGCTGGCAGTGGTTGGAGTGAAGAGGTTGGAGCACATCTTATCTTAGATCATCATCTAAATTCTTCATTCATTACCTCACCCAGATGATCCAACTTCATTCGCACCCAAGTGATTGTACTTTTCAGCTCATGCTCTGGCTAAAAGGCGCACCCTATCACCCCGACCCAACTCGTTTTGGCTGAGTGGGTGCCGTCTTTGTCAGTTCATGCAGCTCGGTGGTAGGATCCACAAGGCGAAGCTGGACTGAAGTGATTTGATGCATGGGGATTAGGGATTAAGATTTCCCTGGCCGCTTTGGTGAAGTAAATCTGGGGATTATGATGTCAACAGCCTGTGGCTGCCGGAGAGGAAATTGAATTGTGAGGGACGGGAGTGCTGATGGCCCAGGATTACAGTGAAAAATCAGAGATGGGAGTCTATGTCTGTGCCTTTCTCCTGCTCAGGAACCAGGAAACCTGCATGGGACTCCATTTACTGCCTTTAAGGCTAACTTTAAGTAAATGTTTAGGATGACTGAGTGATAAAACAATATCTGTGTCACTTCTAATCCATCCTACTCCAAGCTGTGGAGCATCAGGTGGTGAGTACTGTTAAGTGCAACACTTGTAATTGTCTGTTGACAAGTTTTAGTTGTAATGATAATACGAAGGCAAATGTCTGGTAAGATACTGCAGTTGTGAGGAACCTTCAGAACTATATAACCTAACAAATTGCTGACCTGACCTGTTTGTTATTGTGTGTGTGTTTGTGTGTCTGTCTGTACTGAAGCCAACACCCGCTGTGGCTGCTCCTGCTGCCACTGTTAAATTTGAAGGACTCACGAAAACCAGCAGGATGAAGGTGAAATGGACCCAGCTGGGTTTGGTGTTCTTCCTCATTCTGTCTCTGGTGATGACAGGATGCTTCTTCTGGCAATATCAGCTGCCAAAGGTTCTGCCAGGTATGACCAACAAGACATTTATTCACCTGAAAGCAATGATTTTTAAATGTTTTTTTTCCCCTCTGATATATTGGTGCTTTCAGGCGTCACGAGGCTAAAAAAAATCTGTATCTTAACTCATATTGACTCTTAAGAGTCTAAATTATACCATATCAAACTGTTAAAATATTGATTACATACATTAGACTGTGGACCGTGACTAACTTAAGAAAGCCTTCAGAAAGTTAATTGTTGTTTTTGAAAAGTTAACCCCATAATGTGGAACACTTGAGACACTACTGTGGTTGTTTCCGGGTGAATGAGTCATTTAAGATTTTCCCATCAATTATGACATTTTACCATTTATCATTCAGTAAAACTACTGACTAGATCAAACATGAGCAGTGGGCCTCTAAGTCTGTGAGTGTGAAACGTCTTTTACAGTTACAGTTGACACTGAAACGCAGCATAACTCTGGCTGCTCCTTTTTCTGATGTGACTCCAAAGGTCCACACACCCAGTTCCTCCTACAGCACTGATAATCAATAGATTGTCATAATTAAGAGATAAAGATTTTGTAATTAAGAGATACAAAATTATCTTTTAATTATATGATGTTTATCTGGTAGTTCTGAGATAAAGAATCAGCCTGCAGTTGTTGTGCCTGCTGGAAGTGTGTATAACAGAAGACTGTCTAAATTAAACCTGGGTAGGCAATTGGAGCTTGACATTTAAGTTAATCACTCTTCATTTTCTCAAATTGTATTAAAAAAAAAACTGAACATGTCGTCCCTTCAGTTGCGCTTTAGATCAAGTTTAAACATTTTGACAATTATAACATTTTATCTACATTTAAGCTCACAAACAAACTGCTTTATTCTCTAAAAACACTGCCCAGGTTTCTCTGATTGCATATAAGTAAAGGAATATCAGGCGATTGCTGATTTGGCTTTTTATATTCCAAAAATATATATATTTTCATGTCTATTCTTTCTAAATGTAGCTTGAAGCTACAGTGAACATACAGAGTTCACTGTGGGACTAGGCTGCTTTTCTTTTGATCGGACTGTATATCATACATCCTGCCAACTGTGTCCCGTAAGATCATGGTCACGCCTCATCTGGGTGCACAGAGAATTAAAGAAACCCCAATCCAGCCAATTATGTGCTTATGCTTTTGTGCCATCAATACATTATTCTATTGAATATGAAGTACCAAGTGGGAATTACAGTATCGCAGGTTCCTCTGCTTTCTCTTTTCTCATTTTCTATATGCTGGCCAGATGAAGGAATGGGTCGCAACGCCAAAGCAGAGATGATGTGTCCCCGCTTCCCAGAGCCTGCGCTGCTGGAGCATCCTATCCCCAGTCTGAAAGAGGCTCTGGAAAAGGTGAGAGGAGTTGCTCACCGTGCGCAGATTGAAATCTGCAGTTGTATTTCCATCATGCCCGCTAAAGTCAAAGGAAATTTACAGACTGGCAGCAGTAATCCCTCACACCAAATGCCATTGCAGTTGACAGAAGGAGATTAAAGATATAGGGGATGAAAAACAGAGTGTATGACCAAGAATGGGGTTGTTTCCATACACGAGGAGCAGCAGCAGGAGTTTCCAGTTAATCAATGTGTTAACCCCTCTACGAGAATCTGAGGATGTAGAGTAGTGTGTGAAGATTGTTAATGAAGATGTAGCAGCATTTTATGGAAAAAGCAAATGAATCACTGTCAACTCACTCAGTAATTTAAAGTCAAGCAAAAGTTTGGTTGCCTGTAAAGAGAAAAGCTTATTTTATCTCTACAGTGGCCAAACACTGATAATTTAAATCACAAATTCAAGCTTTGATATTCATTACTGATTGATATTCAGCATTGGTTGTTTAATGTTTTACCTGTTGGTGTGTTCTTCCAAACACAAAGCACTAATTTTGTCTAATGAAGTTAGGAATATAAATGATGCATTGTGCTCATTAAACTAAATCTTGATGACAAAATCTTGACAAATCATGATGGAACCACTGTGTGTATTTTTCAGTCCAGTCATTGAGTTCAGCAGTTTCTGGATCAGGCTTGTGCACAGTCACATGAAAAATTGGAAGTGTTGTGAGATGATTAATGTGGGGGGAGAGGAGCTCAGCGGCATTATTCGTCTATTCTGTTTGTGAACTACTGTACTGTTTTAATTATTTGGGTTGTTTTTTTATGCAATTAGTGACAACTGATGAACTGGTAGAGTGCTGCTATGTATGACTCTGACATATTAGTTGTAACAGTCAGCCATTTTTAGATGCACATCTGCAGGACGTCTGTTGTCTTGATTCCAAATTTCTGTGTTAGGCGAGTGCATCAAGCAAGAATAAACGGTGTAGCAGTAAATGTGCCGGCAGAAAAGGACACAACTTGTGAGATATTTATCATCATGCAGTTAAAGTAACAATGACTGAGATCCATCACAGTGAAGTTTACAATACACATCTGTGATAAAGATATCATGAAAAATCACAAAGCTTCTATTTTCCACTCTTCACTTTCACCTAACAGAGAGCTCACACTTTCTAACTATTCTGACAGTTTGAGAATAAACTCCTCCCTTCATGTCGTGTCTCTTCCAGGTGGATGTTTTGCTCCGACAGAGCATCAACCCTATCAGCCTTCCTTCTCTGTCGGCCATTGTGATTTTAAATGACACTGTTCTGTGGACCGGCAACTTTGGAAAGAGAAATGCCAGTGAACCCCTGTCAGGACCACCAAACGAGTATACAATCTATAGGTGAGTGAGTGCTACTGTACATCACATACAGTATCTCTCTGTTGATAAAAAGTCCATCTTTATTCTTCACATGTAGAAGCATCTTTGGGCAAGATGCCTGAAAAGCCAGCTACACCATCACTGATGTGTCCTGCATTTCCCCGTGGGCATCAATAAAGTAAATGAAATTTAGTTACATAGTTCAGTACACTGTCTGGAATGAGGTTCCACAGCGATGATCGCTGTGTGTTAGCATCTCCTCTCCCTCTTCATCAGTGCCAAACAAGGATGCTCTCTCTCTGCTGTTGTCGCTGCTCTCTGGTCTGCCTTTGTTTGTGTCCCTCCGCACACAGCGAGCCGGTAAAACCACTGCACGTGACCTCAATTTGGAAAGTCTGTGTTTGCCAGTCTTTTTGCTGACAGTCTCCTGAGAGGGTTTCATACTTTGTGCTTTCCTTTCACATGTCTCCTCACAACTTTCCCCCCACGTGAGCACGATGATAATGACTTTTTTTTGGTTGCAGAGGACAATGCTGAGTCTGTTGGGGGAATAGTCACCATGTTCCAGCCCTATGAGTCCAAACACAACATTTAAGTACAGCATCTATCTTGTGTGAGAGAGCAACTTCTCATGATGTCGCTGCATATTCCATTTGTCCATTCCTCTATAGCATTAGAGAGATACAGATGATGAATTGTAGTAGCCCTGTACTTTGTGAGTGCCACAATAACTAAAAAAATAAAAACAATAAGAAGTTATTTATTACCTGTCCTCATTTTGCACCACCTATTGACTAGAGCACGTACAGCAGGCTACCATACATAATTTATGGCATGTGGTCCTAATCAATTTACAGCCAAACAAAACTATTAGTCGTAACAAGCATCCCCGGTACTGTGTGCGCTGTAGCAGAGATTTAACTCTTAGACGTCCAATTTAAAAAGGAGCTACACAAAGATTTATTGTGCTCTTTCATACTTAACGTATGTGCTCTGACTCATTCACAGCTGTTCCTGAAATGCCTGATGTGCTATTTAAGTCATTTTTCCAGTTCAGTTTTGTTCAGAGCAGGCAGATGCCGGCTTTGAGCTTTAAGCATGAGCACCCATCTTTGAAATCAGAACACTGCATACGGCAGTGATTAAAAAAATGTTTTAAAATGGTTTGAATGGAAGCCTTTTGGGCTTACAACCACATCAGATAACTTGGATTTTAACTTTGTAGAGTCTCAACAAGGCCTTTATGTTTTAGTTTGGCATATTTGGATTGTCTCAACAAAATGAAGTAAAGTGACAGCCAGGCAGAAACGTGGCCCAAAGAGATGCATTAATGGAGAACTGATATGAAAACAAATAATATGAACAAAGCAGTGAGGGCAGGCAAGATGGGCAAGAGTCTGTGCCAACATAAAGATATTTGGAAAGTATTTTCACATTAAAGATGATTGCATTTCTTGGCTATCTGTTTTTCAGAATTGCCAGCTTATCGAAAATCTTCCCAACGCTGATGCTGTACAGACTTTGGGAGGATGGAAAGATTGGTTCCCTCGATGACCCATTGGAGAAATATGTGGATAACTTCACCATCAAAAACCCTCTGGGGAAGACACGAGACTCTGAGCTGAAATATGTGACAGATGGCCTGATATTTCTGGACAGTGGGGAAGTTCAGATCCGCTCCTCCTCGGTCACCTTGCGCAGGATGGCCAGTCAGCTCTCAGGTACATACCATAAAGACAGTGGTTTATAATTATGTAGTTTAAAGTTTAGTTAAACTCCATAAAACCCTGTCACTAACCTCACAACCAGAGAGCCAGCTGCTTCGAGATCTAATCACATTTAATACTGTGTATCCCTTAGATCTTACTGTAAATCTTCAGCCTGGCACAACTTGGTTAGTTGTGTCTATCAGCCGAACTTAAATACGGGGCTGCATTTGAGAACTGTAAACATGTTTTATTTATAATTGTTGTGCTGAATGTGGACGTGACTAAACCCCTAAACCCATAAGAGCTGACCTGCTGAAACATTACAGTGGAATGAAAACCAACAAAAAGAAGAGATTTATTTATGTGAACATGCTGACTGCAGTCTACTGTCAGATTTATGGTGACTACTTCTTTCTTTTTATTTACTTATTTTAGTGCTGTGACAATTGAAAATTAACCAGCAACTTCTCTATAATTTCAGGGATACATCCAGTAGAGATACCAAACGTCATATCAGAGCTGCTCAGATTTAATATATCAACATCCTTGCATCTTTATATCCACACAGCAATAGTGTAATAACAGTTATAGGCTGGTGCCTGTGTATATGGAGAAGCTTTTCAGTGTGTGACACTTCACTGTGGACTTAGAAACTGCTGAGGCAGGATCATAAATCTTTAAATATCCTTCCCAGTCTCTGTTTATCATCAGGATGCATATTAGGGCTGAACATATTAATCTTGTTGGCTTTAAATTTGTTACAAAGAGCTGTTACAAATTAAACAAAACAGGGTTTTTTTTCTCAGGATAACAGGGAGAAGAAGATTCAGCACAGACAAAGGCAATTCATTTGCTATGTTTCCTTTTTAACTAGTAATTGTATTTATTTCTGTGAATTTGTGTTTATCCAGGCCTGCCCAGGAGACTCCGGGCCACAAATCTGCTTTGGAAAGGAAAAACACAATCTGCAATCAATCTGCTACAAGATGATGTCCTCGTCGCAGACCCAGGGACCAAGTAAGATTTGTTTTGCTGTTTTGATTTTAATGCATGAATGTCTTTATTTGTTCTGCTTGCACAGATTTAGTACAAACAAATATACGCTATAAACCTGACAAGATCACAAGATTTTAACATCTACATGAATTCATAGAGATGTCCAGATGGGACGAATGTAAACAATTATATGCAACTCTGAGATGGTTTATTACCTACAGAACACCCGGTCTGGTTGACAGAAAGCATGTTTTAATTCTTCTTATGTTGAAATAAAAAATCCTTAATCTTACCCAAGGAGGTTGACTGATTAAATGTCAAATCTAAATGGGGCACTTAACTGGGTCTGTCTGTACTTATTACAGAGTAAATAAAGAAACATGTTCAAATGAAATTTTAATATCTCTGACACCACATCCTGTTTCTTTTTAATTCTGCAGCGCAGTTACCTTTTGACATTCAAAACAACAGTTTTGGGAAACACAATTATTTGCTTGCTTCTCGAGAAGATTGCAGCCACTTACCTTAGTTCTGAGTGGAAATCTGAAGAACCATGTAGCCTGGTTCTGTACAAAGGCAATAAAAGTCATATACTGTCACGAGCACCTCTACAAAACAAATACGGGTAGTTTTGTTCCAGACTATTGTCTAGGGAAGGTGACATGTAGTCATTGTCTGTTGCAAATAAAAGGCCTAAAATAACATAATTAACACAGGAGACTTCAAGGATTAACACAGTAAAATAAAAAATAAAAATGTATATTCATGATTATTGCAAACTGTGGCCAAACAAGGAGGTAACACAAAAATGGATGTTGCTTAAAGGAATAGTTCACCTTTTTATAACCTTTTTTTATTCTCAGTAGTTTTCACTGAGAGGCAGGAACTTCCTGATTGCACACAGCTTCACTGCCTAGAAGCTGAGAAGCTGGAGCAGCTGTATTAAGGAACTTGCTCAAGGGCACCACAGTGGTGGTGATTAGGTTTAATGCCAGCAATATTCTCAATCTGCCCTTAGGCTACTACTGCCCCTAACATTTGGGGAAAATGTACGAGCTCAAATATCAGTACTGCTACTACACAGACTACTTTGTCTGGGCTGTACTTGTTGATCTTCTGTCAAGCTGTTAGCAAGGATATTTCAAACAGTATATTTAAGATAGGTTAACAAGATGCTCCACTAGGAAAATACTTTATGTATTTTTCTACATTAGCCAAATTGCTCAGTTTCTTCCTTGCAGATGTCACTACAGCAACCTTGCCTTCTCTCTCCTGGCTCATGTGATGGCTGAGCGAGTGGCCGGCGTTGACTACCAGCGGTGGATCACTGACAACATCCTGGACCGGCTAGGGATGGAGGACACCGGCTTTGATGTTACCCCAGGCTTGCAGACTCAGATGGCTGTAGGAGTGTATTCCAATGGAAAACCAGCCCCGCTCTATGACCTGGGCTGGTATCGACCTTCGGGTCAGATGTTCTCCACAGCGGCAGACTTGGCCAAACTTTCCATGATGCTTCTTGGCACTTATCACCGCAAGCTGCTGGAGCCAGATTCATTAAAAATCATGCTGACCCCACTCTTCAGGTGCGATAAGGACTACTTTGCCAACCGTACTGGGACACCATGGGAGGTGAATGAGCTGATGGGCTATGAGATGTTGCGTAAAGATGGTGATCTGGATGGATACTCTGCCACCTTCTCCCTGGTACCCAGACTGAAGCTCGGTCTGGTGGTGCTCATGGCTGGCAGCCGGTCGCAGAACCAGGATGTGGTCACCAAGGCCTATAACTACATCATCCCTGCCATAGAAAAAGCCTTTAGAGAGGCTAAGAGGGTCCTCTTTCCTCCACCAAACCCAGAACCTTATATTGGCTTTTTCACCTACAGCAACATTACGTTCTACGAGATAAAAGTTGGGTCTGATGGTGTTCTTATCATGCAGCAATTTGGCCCTCAGATTGAAGAGCTGATTCCAGAGAGGTACAGAACAATAAAGCTCAACTACCTGGTTGACCGGGTGTTCAGAGTGGTGTTCGAAAAAGAGTACCCCTGTGTTTTGCAGGTTGGCTCAGCTTCAGTGTCCCTGGAAGCCCAGGATGGTCAGTTATTTAACTTCTACACATTTGACAAGCGAGGTTTGTCTCCTGGGTTTGATGCACCAGGACTGAACACATACAATGTGGTCAGAATAGCCAACCGGCCATCCTTCTCGAGCTGAACGGTAGCATATCAATGCATGAGCTGTGACCTAAAGACAAATGGTATGTCCTTGGGATTTATGAGGAATGCGCAGCATATTGAAAGACTAAATTGAAAAATGTAGGTCATTTTGGAAGCCACATTCATTTACAGAGAGGAAGGGCGTTACATTAACGGTGCTGTTAGTGTCTTGCACAGAGAATAAACTAATTTCTCTTTCGAATGATGTATTGTCCGTCCTCCTCGCACAGGTCCTTCATTACACCTCCTAACTGAACATTCACATTGTGGTGATAAAGGACTTGTGTGTTTTTTCTGCCTTTATTTAAACCACTTTCGCATCATCTTGGTCTCCTGTCCTTGAGTTTTCATGAGCAAGAACATCAGAACACTGGCTCACAACGAAGTCATTTACATACGTTTCATTTTCAAGTCTCAGCTCATACATATTTAGCCCATCTTCTACTGGTGAAAATAAAACATGCATAAACTTTTTTTTTTAAATGGTAATATCTCCATATAGAAGTGCTGATTTAATGTAAATAATCATGCATTTACATCTGACTAAGTTGCAAAATAGTTTGGCTCCCCAATGAGAGGCGATTAAGGACAGAGGCTTTTGGCTGCCTGCGAGACTCTTTGCTGTGTAATCCTTAAAAATGGACTTAGATTTGATGCAACGTTTATCACCAATGTGAATAATACCATGCCTCTGACTGCTGCAGGAAAATTATAGATTCAAGTGTATTAAAAATAACCCTCAAAAGGAAATTGCTGCTGTTTTACCATTTATATGAGATTGGCTGTTGAGGGAGGTGATAGAAATGTAATCAATGTTAAAAATGTTGCTTATTCTCAAAAGCATCAGATGCAATGAGGGGAATCGAAGGAATCTAAATACCATCCTGCCTAAACAGACAAATCTAATATATCTCACAGCTACGGAGGTAATATTGAAATTGGCATTCAACAATGCAATGTTGTTACAGCCCACGAACTGAAGCTCATTCGGATGGACAGTGGGGAAAAAAATCATTTGGGTCATACAGAAATATAAACCACTCGATAACAAAACTGTACCAACATGCAAATTATACTATGTGGTGATTCACTGCTATTGTTGAGGCTTGTTATTTTGGGCAAGATGTCACACAAGATGTCATGCAGCCACCAGAAAAGCAACAATCACACAATGTAATCACGGCAAAGCATAAAACTCTCCAGCATTATGCTACATTAATATTTCAATCAAAAATACAAAACATTAAAAGTAACCAGGCATAGGTCAAAAAATAACTGCTATTTGTGGACACCAGAGACATTTATTTGGTGGTGCATTTAAATTAGGCATTGCACAATTGTCCAAATCAAATTTTATCTTTGCAATCACACTGAACAAGGGCTTACCAATCTATCAAATCATGTACTGTACATGATGACTGGTCATGCAACGACAGATAGAACAAGATTAGGAAAAGCTCACAGTAAAGCATTACATTCTTTGTTTACAGGTTCCACTGAAACACTGAGGATAATTTGACCTGTTTTTGCTTTCCAGAAATACATACATTTTCCAAACACAAAGAATCAGGTACATGTTAACAATCAGATTTGATTGTCCCACTTTCCGACTGGGTTCACCCAGACAGGCAGACAGCTGTTACATTATAAGACAGCAGGTGTAATATGCAGGCACTGTTGAACAATAAATAAACAGATCAAAAATTATGTACAAGCTCTTTAATGACATGTAAGTATAAAGGAATAGTTCAACATTTTGGAAAAAGTCACTTCTGCTCAATCCTTTTTGCTTTCGAGGAGGAGTTAACACGAGCATATGTGGAAATTTGTTAAGGGCATAATTTTCTGGCTTTATCAGTCAAGCTAGGCTGACACACGCATGTCTAATGTTATGTTCAGTTTGTGTTTGCTTACCACCATAAGTGGCACAATAAAAAGCCAAAAGAATCATCTATATACTGTGCTAAAGGTTTAAGTTATTTGGCTGATTGTTGTATGCAACATGGAATATTTTAGTGAGAGAGACAGACAAACCTCTAATTACAGATCATATTAACCAGCGTTGTTGAAGGAGAGAACATGAGAAAGCATGGTAAATATTTCCCATACTTTCTGCTGTGTTAAGT
>JAUBNQ010000023.1:22155916-22169803 GCA_032353495.1 Ctenopoma kingsleyae
ACCCAGTTTATGATATTTTAACAAACCGTTTACCTTGTTTTTTTAAAATTATTAAAACACTATTACCCCCCCCCCCCCCCAAAAAAAAAAAACACAACTTGACACCAATTTATTTCAAATTCCAATGGCTTTATTTTATGTATATAGATTTGTATATATTTATATATATATATTTATATTATATATATACTTATGTAACAACTTTTACTCCGTTGCTTGATTATCATCTTTTGTTCAGCTTAAGTTCAAACGACATGACACTAAGACCAAGGCATTCCACATGATCATATTTTACAAAAGAGTAAAGAAAACAACGCGTGTGCACCCGTCGTACACATACATACATACATACATACATTAATGTACAGGTAATCGTGGTTCTGTTTCTAGAAAGAACGCAAAAAATTGAAAGTAAATAAAGACAAGGACAAGCAGACAGAGTGAGAGTGTGAGGGAGAGAAAAGTGAGAAACCAAATGAACCACTGGAGCTGAACTGGAGGATTCTGTTGCATAGATTGAAGCAAACAGGAGGAAGATGTTCGATAGAAACAGACAGGATGAGAGTGAAAGAAGGAGAAGGCGACGCACACACTGAGGAAACACGCCTTCACCGAGCCAGCAGCCCACCTGACACCAACACACACGCACATATATACAGGGAAGCACGGGAAGTTTTACTGCTGAGGCTCTCAATCTGTCAGACAGGACCGAAGACACAACTGGAGACCGAGTTCAGCCGAGATCAGTATCCTGTAGCTTAGCAATGAGCAGTGCTTTGTGATAAATGCTAATATTAACAGGCAATCTTTTTTTTTTTTTTTACCATATTCACCATCTTAATGTAGTCCTAAACACAAAGTGCAGCTAACAGTGTCAGTAGTATTGCAGGTTTATGGACCAAAAGTTTGGATAAAGTTAACTTTTATTGTCTCTAAGTTACTGGAATTCATCATCTCAGAATTACTAATGTTTGTACAAAATCTAGTGCCAGATACATGCGATATATCCACATTCAGAACAAATCCTTATTATAATTTCAATTTGGATGTTTAGATTTAGATTTTTACAAAAACTAGTAATTATTTAAATTCCAATATGACATGAATTTAGCTTTACAGTACATAAATCTCACTACAACATAAATGCACTGTTGAAAAGGCTTCATGTCCAGAAATAAATTTGACAGAAAATATACGTCATAACTAACCAAATTAATAAAACAGAATAAATTCAAACAGTTAAAGACATTTCAATGACCTCAGTACTTCTCAAGTCCTGATTTCAGTCCTGCTGCCAGATGGGTCAAACTACTATCTCAACATTCAAAACAAAGCCCTGTGTTCTTTACCACATCGATTTATAACACTGTCCCACATCCTGATTTTTAAAAAATTAATATTCAGAAAATTTTGTCACTAACTACCAATTCAAATACGACTGTTTGCATCTAAGAGTCTGCCTGAGCAGGTGGATAAAACATCTACTCAGGTAGATTATCACTAAACACTTGTTCCTTACTCCAGTCTTAAAGGAACAGTCTAACATTTAATGTAAATTGTTTGGTGTCCGTCATGTTGCATGTTGATTATTTTTCTGATGCAGAAACAGAAATAGAAAGACGACTTTTTTACAGTTTCTTTCTGTATCTTGTGGTCTTTATGCTGTTTTTCGTTTTTACATCCGGACAAAATTAAACTGCAACAGGTTTAAAACTGATCAATTTTTTCATGCATTACAGATCTGTCATAACATCACAGCACAACAACACCACCCTGAAACATCAGACTTAACAGTGGAATTAATTAGAGCCTGACTGATACTTTAGTTTGGAGGCCGAGACTTTATTTGGTTTTTTTTGTTCGTTTGTTTTGGGGTTGTTTTTTTTTTTTTAAGAATTTTACAAATCTGATTTTGATATATTGGTTTTCATTCTTTTTCCAGCCGCAGCAGGTGGGTGAATGCACAGCTAAATCTACGTCAGTGTGCAGTCATCTTTATTATTTACATAGTCTACCTGTAACATAAAAAAATTAACTTTTAGATAAGGATCCCCGACATGAAAAGACTGTGACCAAGCCAGCTAAACAATACGACATTTCTAATACTAGAGACGACTTTGATTCCTACTAGGACTACTAAGGAACCAATTAGTTGAACAACAGAAAAAACTTTTGAAACGAGAATACTCGACATATTCACTAATCCCAAAAATTATTACTACTGCAAATCCAACTGGTGAATCAATACTGAAAACAATCCTTTGCTGCAAACCTGCATTTTACACTTGAAGAACAGAGCAAAATCTCTGGTGGACAAACAGAATCTTTAAATGATCATTTCTGTACTCGCATGTGGCCGATATATCAGCCAGGCTCTAACATAAACGCAGACACTTTACAGGTGAGCAACACACTCCATTATCCTCATTCTTCCCTGTAACCCGGCCAGTCGAGGGAAGCGGGACGATAATGGATCAATGGATGTGATCGGTGAGATATAATGACACCTGCAGAGCAGAAGCCTACCTGAACCACATGCTGAATGTTTTAGGCCTGTTAATAGTCATCGTCTCCCTCCTCCTCTCACTGCACAGATGAATGGGTGATGAGTTCAGAAGAATCTGTAAAATCTGAGTGGTTTTATGTTTGTCTGTCTGTGTATGTCTGTATGTGTGTGTGTGTGGGTGTGTGTTTGGGACAAGAGGATGAAACAGTGGAGACATATCTGTTAGTAATTTTACTGGTGGATAAATGAGACAATGGAAACAAAAATAAAACCTTCATCTTTCATCAATCCATCCGTTAGATGTCACACAGTTTTAACTTCCTCAGTGTGTTTCACCTCACAGTGCAAATACATGTGTGTTCGTGTGTAATGTTGCATGTGTTTGAGGCATGTGTTTGAGATTCATTTGGAAAACAAGTCAACATTTGGGATGTTTCATTCCATACTAAAACATGCAGAACACAGAACACTGAACACATATACTGAACGGTTAGTTTATCCAAATGCAGTTTCTCTTTTTTTTTTTTTTTTTTCCTCTTTTCGTACAGAGTGGCTTTAGGCTACACAGAACACGACAGAACCAATCGCACCAGGTTGGACATATTGCTTTAAACCACCAAATTTTGTATATATGTCATGCATGCCACATAGATGATATTATGTTTATACAAAAATAACACCAATGCCTATTACTGTGTATCATAGTAATTACAGAAAACAAATATTTTTCAGTCTTTTTTGCAATGAAGTTCAACTGAGAAACCATATATACATCTATGTACTTATATCTAATACATACATAAACACATATACTGTATATACATACTAGATATAAATACATAGATACATTATATAAATATATAGATATATATGTTAGTAGTTATGACTTTCCCAACTGTGATATTCCAGTTCTTTTGAACCATTTTTTGTGAACTTTGAAGTGGATGTGAAGGTTCTCCAAAGATGTTCTTAGTATCCCATGACAGGAAGCTGTTCTGAGAAAGGCAGTGCTCTGAAGAGGAAGCAATGCAGTCGAAATGCAACAATGACGTGAAGCGAGTTCCTTCTCCATACGGAAGTCTTAATGAAAAACTTAATGAAACTGAAATCTTGTATGCTCCAGAAATTAACTTTCAGAGAACTAAAAGCAGACCAGGTGAAGACTTTCAGTCCGCTGCCGAGTCCCGTCCAGATCGTTTCTATTTGTGACATAGCTGAAACCAGGAGCACAAATAGGTCTGGAATGTCTCTGTACTGTGCACCTGGCATGAGACGTGAGGGCAACCAGTCCAACAGATGACCACCAAAGCCGCACAGAGGCCATGGGAAGATGTTATCCAGGAGGCAGGTGCGGAGGAGGGGTAACGTGACTGCAAACTGTCTAAACAAACTTGTGCAGAAGAAGAAAAAGAAAGGAAAAGCGAGAACAACTTTGGCAGAACAGTCTTAAAGCTTTGCTGAGTGATAATTGGCTGATTGCCCCCTCTCCTGTTTCCTGTCACCAACACAGACAGCAGATACACTTCATTCTCTTATATGACAATATTTACATTGGACTGACTGCAGGAGCACAGCTGTTCTGTCAGATTCAGCAGTTGAACACAACACAGAGGAAATGCATCGTCGTTTGGAAGGTGTGTCTCGTTTATAGTCAATGGACACAGAGCAGGAAGTGATTTTCACAGGTGCTCTAACAGTCCTGCTATCTTCCCAGGAAATAAAATGGTGATGACATCTACAGCTGCAGCTGTGTCCTGTCAAAGGCTCCGTCTCCTTAAATATTCAAGTTTCATCAACATGTGAAAAAATGAGGAATGGAGCTGAGAAATTTAGCATCCTTGTCATCCCTGTTTGGGCCTGAATTTAGAGGACATAACATATGGCCCAAAGTCCGTCTGAGCATTTCTGGGGCCCCAGTCATGATAGCCTTCCACCCCCACCTCTAGAAGGCAAACATGTACAACAACAATTAACTATCATAAATCACCGAATTAAAATACATTTAAAATGAACAAACCCTGTTCTGTCCAGAATCATTGTTGGGGTAAGGACAAATATTAAAATTCTCCATGATTTTGTCAGCAACACCAAAAAATGACTAAACTATTAGAGTTGCTGGTGAATTGGTCCAGTGAGCTTCTAGCATCTAAGTCAGGCTCAAACTATATTCAGTCTAAATGGGTTGGGCACGGGTTGTACCAGGTCTCAGCTTTTTGTAGGCGAGCCAATCATCCTCTGACCTCACAGTGGGACTGAGGTCATCTTGGTAAGTAAGTTAATTATGAGGAAGGACACTGTATTTGAAGGAGGAGGCTCCTGAGGCAGGACACAGCTTTGAGGCGTCAGCTCTGACAAAAGCCAGTTGGAAAACAACATCAATCCACTCACTTAAAGAAATCAGTTATAGTAATCTGAAAGTACAGAAACAAAGAAACCCAGAGGTTGGATAAATAATTACATACTCCCATTTAATGTTTCATACAGTTAGCTGTAGTCACGTTGCATTTGCTGAAATCTAATGGAGTTGGATAACTACAAAAATCACATAGCGTGTAGTGTGTCACAACATCTTAGATAAAGTGAATATACTGATGTAAAAGGGGGCTGATGAGACTTGATTGTTCAGATGCCAATTGAACAGCCAACAGGAAGTAAACAAGTCACTGCAGGTTTCTGAGCCCTAACATCAGGTGACCAAGACGACACACGTGGCATAAATATTTAGAGAGCTGTAAAAAGACAGAGTCCACGGTAGATTCATCTCATTCATGTACTGTACTGTCACCAAACTCTTCAGCCTATACATATATATTCATATATCTCCAAAATATTAAAAAGTACTTAATATAAAAATACAGAAGAATTGTAAAAAATGAGCAAAACATTGATTCTTATATGAAAACCATGCACGAAAGATTCCCCATTTAGTTAAATAGTAACTCTAAGACTCAGGAAAGCAAGGGAATGACAGGGAAGTGGTCGGATGAGAGAAGCGCAGGCGAACTGCCACCCACTCGCTTTTCATGTAAACATTGTAGAGGTCCTTTAAACTTGGTTCGGCAGTGACGTCTGAAGATTTTCTCCTTGCTTTTTGGTCGTGTTTGGAGTAAAGGGCCGGGGGAGGTGAAGAAAGGTCGAGGAGTCACGGGTGAGAAAGTCCAAAGGAAACCTCGATAACAATGAGATAAAAAACCAATACAGACAACCTATAAAATATGGCTCTGAGTTACATAGAAAAAGCTCATCAGAGGGGAGAGGAAGAACCTAGTCATGACAAAAAGTTGGAAATATGGCAGTAGTAGCACATTACTTCAATATCGTGTCCTAGTTCATAGATAGGTTGATGGCTGCTAGTCAGACTAAGAAGGGCTTAGACACATTGCTGCTTCAGATTGAAGGATCATTCCTTCTTCTTTTAAGACATTAATCTGCAGACAACGGCAGGCAGGAAGTACTGAGCAGCGGCAGGGACACAGTGGATTTAACTTTACAGGCTCAGTCTCCCATAAACGTCAGCGTGGCCGCCACACTGGTGTTTGTCAATCAGACACAGCAGAGCAAAAGAGCAAAGAGGCATGATGATGGTCAAACGCCTCCTCTCGTGCTGGCTGTGTGATGTCACTGACTGCTGATACGTTTTTTTGTTTTTCTTAATAAAATCTGACAAACAAAAGGGAAACATTAGAAGTGATGCTAAGATTTGTCTCGCGCAGACACAGAATCCAGACCCTGTTCAGAAATCCAATGACTTCCTGTACTCTGACCCAAAACAAGACTCAGAGATACTGAGGTCGTCACTGCCCTTAATGCGCATTCAGATTCAACGCAAAGCTAATTTTAGTGGCAGAGCAACGACACAGAAAAGACGAATAGACAGAACTGGCTCTTAACTTAACTGGCTCCAAGTTTTGTGCGATCGGCCAGATTTGATGAAATTCAGACTTAATACAAAGTGAGAGTTTGCTTAAAACCTTTATTCACTGTGAAACTGTGTTACTATAATTACACGGACAATCGAGACACCTCATGGATCTACATTTTGGAGCAGGTTAGCGGTGTCGCCTCACAGTGTCATGGTCATGGTTAAGAAAAGAATGCAAGAATATTCGATTGATGGAGAAGTAGTGTTAATCCTCATTCCTGTAGTTTTTTCTGTACTTGCTGTCTGTGTCTATTAGTTAAGTTAAATGACCAGAAAACCAATGCAGGGTTGCAGAGCTGCAGTGAACAACTGCACCACGAGAAACACATCAGACAGGTGTGCCTTGCAACAGTGCACGGTTATGTATGTGTGAGTCACTTTGTCATGACTTGTCACACACCCACCGCCCCGCTGTCAAGCGTAACAGGGCGATAACTGCCCTGCTGCAGTTTCCTCTGTTGGCTGAGTATTGATGAGTCTGTTTTTTCGTCCTGTCGTAGTAATGCACCGTTTAGTTCTACAGGACAGGAAGTTCATGGTTTTCTGAACAGATGCTGCTGCAGACTGACTGTTAGCATGGACGTGTAAGTGAATCGCAAATATTCATTCCTAAGTCATCATGCGACTCAACGCTCAACAGAGTACAAGGGGAGGGGCCGAGAGAACCGGAAGGATGAGATGATGTCAGCCCCGATTGAGTAGAAAGCGAGCCCTCTGTGGCCGCCGGCATGTTCTATAATTTTGGGTAGTAAACATTCTGTCCTTCAACATGCAACACAGCAGCTAAAAAGAAAAAGCAACACATACAGACACAGTAAAGGGAAGAACATTTTTTTAACAGCTGAACGTTGAAGACTGTAGTGTCACACTTACAAGACATTCTCAGGAGTTTGAATCAACCATGAATTAACATTCTTTAGAGGTTTTAAAAACAAAATAAATCAACATCTAAAAAAAAAAAAATTTAAAAAAAATTACATTTTTGCATTTGCCTAAAAATCTTCTGATCACCAAACCCGGCTGTTAGCTGTGCAGAAGAGCGGAAGCGTTATGTACATGAGAGCCACTGCACTCGTTGAAAAGTTCTGTGCCGTTTTAGAGAGCGTTAAGCGGGAATGAAGCGAGTACAGAACACGACATGCTGCAGTGAGTCCTGCAAAGACTAAACCCAACATAGTTTAAAAGCTTTTCAAAAGGATCATCAAGTAAAAAATATACATGAATGGACAAGGACAGGTCTTCCACAGCGGAGTCTCTAGACTCCACACTTTACTGATTCATGTGTGTAGTGGTGGAGGTGGTGGTGGAGGGGCAAACTTACAGGCAGAACTATGCCACAGTCAGCATGAAAAACAGAACGTGGCAGGAATGACTGAGGGGGGTGGAGACGTTGCAAAGCATGTGTGCGTGCAGAATGAAGGGATGAGCGGAGTGATGACTTCCCTCCTCAGTGCGACAGTTCAGTTGGTGGAATGACACGTGATGCTGATGAAGACGCAGGAGGAGGAGCTCATATGGATAACTCGCAGCTATTGGGGAAGGTGCCGGGTGGCTCTCCTCCTCCCCTCGCCCCGGAGGAGGCGCTGGGGAGGGACTCAATTTCGTCTCCGGTTTCATTGATGGGGGGGATGCGAGCCTCCTCCTCAGACAGGGGGACAAACTCAGGATGGGCCATGAAGCTGTGGATGGAGCTACGGGACTCTGGGCTCTCCAGCCCCGCATACAGGGAGCTACGGAACGCATTCACCACCTTAATCTGAAATAAAAGAGAAAGGAAATGTCAGAGGACGAGCAGAACAACAGACACGGACCTAATGTTTATGAGAGTGTGATGTTTAACAGGCAGCGGGGGCTGATGGCACGTGGTGGTCACTCTGGGGGCAGGGGGGTGCAAAACGACAAAACACAACCTTAACAACTGAAACAGAGGTTGGCTGAATGAGAACATGGTGGTAAAACTGAAATATATAAACCAAACATCAACACAAAAGGTCAATACAATGTTGGAGGCAGCCGAGTGCAACAAAAAAAAAAATCCACCAATACCATCAAAACAACAACAACAACAACAACAACGCCAACACACATGCACACACAGACACACTGGCATAGAGACGAGCACTTTAGATGTTCAGATTCTTTTCCAGTTAGACACACGTAGACACTCTCCTGCAGGGATTTGCACCCATGCAGCTACAAGAGCGTTACAGAGGGGCAACAGCGAATTATCATAGTAAGGTTTGGCTCACAGTTGGTGTTTCACGTTAACCCAAGGGTGTTTGATGGGGTTGGCAAGTTTTTCCACACCACTCTGGGGAAAACACACTTCTGTATGGACCTTGCTTTGTGTACAGGCACACTGTCATGTTGAACAGGAAATGGCCTTCCTCAAGCGTTTGCCACAAAGTTGTAAACACACTATTGTTTAAATTATGATTGTGGAAAGATTTTCCTTCACAGTAACCGAGAAGCCTAAACCAGGAACAACACACCCAGGCCAGAAGTACTCCAAAGGGATGTCGAATGCTTTCCCTCAAATTTCCTTACCTTTCCTTGTGTGTGTTACCTTATGTTTGCGTTTCCTAAACCTGATCACGTTCCAATCAAAACTAGTTGTTCATTGTGTGACAACAAACATTTCTGTGCTCACAATATGACAGCGTAGCCAGGCCATGACACGTAGGTGCTACTTTGGTACACGTGAGGTCTGTTCATTGATCCAACAGTTCCTGATTCATCGGGAATTTTTAGACAGCTGCATGTACGACGTGACAGATGTGGATTCTATTGTTAAATAACAAAACATCAAAAGTATTATTTTAGTATCAGATATTCATAGCCAGATTATTTGTTATCAGCTTTGGGCAAAAAGTTGCTGCTAGGTCCATACTGACAACCTCAACCAGTGAGACCAACTAGTGCTCCTCTATTTTATTAGTTTATTAGTTTGCGTTCACACATATGAACATCCTGTAAACATTCTGTTTATATTCTACTACAGTGGTGTGAATTCGTTAACCTAATTTGCAATAATTTACGTATATACAAAAACAAAACTACCTCAAACCAACTGAAATGCAAGAAAACTGTGACATTCGGGTCCCTTTGAGGTCTGAGCCGCAGGTGTTACCAGTACTGAGGATTTTCGCATGATACCCCACCCCAGTAAACAATACACACAAACACACATGTGAGAAAACAACAAACACATGCACAATGTTAAGTATTTATAATCACATTCAGAGCCCGAATGATTTTGTCCTCTAGCTGCTCTCTTCTCTGTGCCTGAAGTCGTTTCCTCTGTGATGAATCCACAGAGGCTGCAGCTGATCACAGTGATTTATACGCACCAGCAGCCACTCTTCATTATAATTAATAACCCTGCTGTTCAAAGCTCTCTATTACTGAACCACAGGAGAGCTGCAGGCTGAGCACTGCAGCTTACAGCATACATGCAACCATCACACACAGACACACACACACACAACTCACATGTTGAAAAGCTCTTGGCTCTTAAACCATGAAAGACTTGCTGAGCCTGACAGATTTAACCCTGCTTGGGATTAACCCATAAAATTATCTTGGTGCCCAGGCTATCGCCTCTGAGGAAATGAAAAAAGAGCAACAAAGAAAATAGGACACTTTTTTTTTTTCTCCACAAATCAGAAGGATTTGCAGCTGCTTTATCTTCTCATTGACTACGTGTGATCTGTCCTTGACTCATTAAACAGCAAGTCACATCAGGGTTAATAGACACATGTTAAGAGTTTAAATCTCCACAACATGCAGGCGGAGAAGCAGCAGGCTGAGAGGGACGTAACAGGAGAAAAACTGAGAAAATAACAAAGCAGAGGAAGGTGAAACAGGAAACAAATGAAAACTGAGTTAGAGATGGAAACACAGATCAGGTTGTCTGCAAGTTCGCAGAGTTTTTACATGGTTGGATGGTCAAACAATAAAGCTGGCTATATTATTAAGAGCAAAACCATCTGCTCATCTGTTTCTCAAAAGTGCCTGACTTCCCTACCCAGTGTCTCTCAGCTCCAAACCTGCAGGCCCCTGAAGAAAATGTTAAAATCAAAATGTCCCCTAAAATCTTTGAGGAACACAGGCTAGCTGTGTCACCTGCTTACAGTCTTTATGCTAAGCTAGGCTAACAGCTTTCTGGTTCCTACTTCGTATTGATTAGTATCTATTTTAATCAGAGCAAATGCAAACTTAATCAAAGCTAGCTACACTTCCTGTTATATTATTTACTTTATATAAATCACTAATAGCTAAGATCATCAGAAATGTCAGATTAGATCACAACGTGCAGACACCTGCTGATAGATTTAGTGCTGGTGAGTCATGCAGCATTCAGTGTGTCATTCAGTTCAAACAGATAAAAAGAGACAGAGTCCAGCCAAGTGAAGCGTGGTGTTAGCTGGCCTCCGGTCACCGACTCACTGCCTGCAGTGGAGGAGGAAGCAGCAGCAGCAGGGGGCGGAGCCCCGGCCGAGTTGGTAAGAGAAGAGGAGGAGCTAAGCCCTACGTGGGTAGGGCTAGAGAGAGTTTTGGCCGCAGTGGCGTCATTGTGCTGGCTGACGACGGACGGCTGGCGGCGCAGGGCACCGGGCACCGCCGCCTGGCCCGTCTGGAAGGTATAGACCACATCCATCTGAAGGGAGGACAGCCACACCGTTAGACAGCAGAGACAGAGACACAGCGAGGAGACAGGACAGAGGACAGCAGTGAGAAGTAAAGGAAAACTTCTGAAGTGTTAGAGAGTATTTTAAAGGTGGATTGTGAAGTTTGACTGCTTTGGGGGTTTTGAAGGTCAGTTGTGAATGACAGACAGACAAGATGTCTGTGTATAGTACAGTACATGGTGGGAAACAGGACAGTCGTATAAGCCTAAGGAGTCAACGTGCGTCAACCAGTGGTGACATTTATCAAGATGCCTCTGGGTGTTTGGGCTAACATCGTGCGTGTACGTATTGTTTTTAGCTTTCTTTGACCAAATAGAAATCAGAAACCAAACTTTTAAACTTTTAAATTAAGTTATGTTTTTTTGACAAAGTGGTTTCATCTAACCCGGTCTCCACCAAGTGTCTTTGCACTGAGAATGAAAAACTGTCAGGTGTCAAAACATGGTACTGAACTCTTCTCACCCTGTTTGCGTCTTTGCTTGTGATATAACTCATTTCCACCTGGGATTAGAGACATCTAAACAATCTGATTATAGCCCTTCACTGTTCATAGCAGGTTTACTGTTTAAACCTGCCAGGAAGACGTCTTCTCTCAGTTGTGTTAAAAGACCAGATCTAATGGAGAGGCTTGTTAGCACTAGTGTTAGCTACAGACCACAGACAGAATTTTCACCTGTGTTATTAGTTTCTCGTGATCCAGATGGCAGATCCGATGCTAAATATTTTTAACAAGGTACGTCAAAAGTACTCCATGACTTCAGAGGGTCAGACATAGCCCATCTTTCAATGGAATAACCCAAATAACAGTTATCTGTTGTGCTGGAGAAGGGAAATCTTATTGGAGCTATGAGTAGAGAGAAACAGAAGAACATGAGATGGAAACAAAGGCAAGAAGAGAGAAGAGGATGAGGAACAGAACAGGATGGAGGAGATGTTTTACAAGTGAGGAGAAAAAGATGGAGGTTTGAGAGTTAGGGAAAGAGAAAATGAGAAAATAAAAAATAAAAAAGCCCCAATAGAACAAAGAGGAAGAAGGAAACAGAACCATGAATTAAAAGCTTTTGAATTAGATTGAATGCACTTTGAGAGACAAGTGGAGAAAAGAGGAGAAAATGTGTCACTTGGAATGACTAATAAAGTTTCAGCAGAGAGGTGCTGCTTGTACCAATTATTCCCCCACTGTGTTTGACTGTCGAGGCGTTGAGCAGCACAACGCTGCCCACAAGGATTACAGAGGAGGAGGACAGGAAGAGGAGCGTAGAGAGATAAGAACCTAATTAGCTTGCAGCCTTTCGATGCCTCCCCCTCCATCCCCTCATCCTCCCATCCCGGGAGGACGACAGAATGATATTACACATACACAGACATGAAGAGAAAAGAAAGAGCTTGCTCTTTTCCCTACAGCGTGTCTGATGGTGGAGAGGCAGAGTAGGACCAGAGCTTTGTTGCCAGTCCTCCTTGCATGACTTCTTCCTTTCATGACGCTCTACACACTCATGAAAGCCAGGTGAAGGTTATTAACACTCGGCACACCAAAGTCAGGGCTTCTCACCTTGGCTCAAATCACATATGCACATACCCATCCAATTAGTAGCCGTTCTGGAGCTTTTGGTCACGTGGCATGATCTTTATCAGCAGATAGAGTTCACTGAGTTTTCATCGAATTGGAGCTTTGAAATTTTTTCTTCTTTCCTGAGCACTGAGGATTTGATATGTGGGAGCAGGTCAGCAACAAGCTTTAAGCTTCAGTGATTTGAGGGCAGTGGAAACTATCTGTGGACTTCAGCTTAATGTAGAAGTAGTTTTGGATTCCTGTTTTTTCCCACCTGTGTTTAATCCATATGTTTTTGACTGTTTTAGCTCTGTGTTTGGTCTTTACCGCCAGTTCTTGGGTAAAATATCTGGTCCTGTAGTTGCTAATGCTCCACTATGCTCATTAATAATCTAGTTTAAAGTCTGTGAAGAGTCATCCAGGTCATGGTTATCCCAGTTACCACTGAATAACCTTTTTGGGATAATCTAGTTTAAAGTTTTAATACTGTAAGTTATGAGAAATGATACTGTTATTTTTGGAACGGAAACTTTTTAGAAAATTAAAATGTCTGACGTTCTGTCTGTTACTTTGACTTTTTGAGACTTTTCAGAGATTATCAGTGAAGAAGCAGAGTTTCAGCAGACGTCCAAAATAAAAGTCAAGAGAACAAAGATATTACAGTAGTTATTGTTAACTCAGATGTGTTTGGCCTTCGGCCACAATAAGTTCAATTTAGCTGAGAGGGAAACACCTGATCTCTCTGACTCTGTTTTTGTGTGTGTGTGCGACTGTGTGTGTATGTGTACTGTATGAGTGTGTGGGAGTAGAGCGTTGGCTGTTGTTACTGTAGCTCGGTGTTAGCATTGAGGCTAATGAAGCCCATCGGGACTGAATGGGACTGCCAGTGGACACGCTAATGCCCAGCAAGTGTTGATCTACGTTGCAGGAGGAGAATAACACACACGTTAGTATTTCTACAGCCATGAGGGCGCTCTTTGGCATAGTCTGTTCTCTCCTGTTGGTCATAACCTTAACCCTAAGATCAAGCATTAAGGCTCAAAAAGATCACTGAAGTTCCATCAGCAAAAACGTCGACACAACAATGGTACTGAACAAACTTTTGTCCACACAGCCATAGAAATACATGTGCTGGGCTGAGTCCCAGACTGAGATGAGTCACTGGAGAGGGCAGGGTTTTGAAGGTGTTTCTGTGTTCCTCCAACACTGCTAAGGC
>JAUBNQ010000023.1:22239361-22252547 GCA_032353495.1 Ctenopoma kingsleyae
TCTATAGTTATACCAGACTGAAGCAGCCACGACCTCTGCTAGCTTCAGCATCAAGTCTCAGGTGATGAGAGCAGAATAATTATATCACAAGACAACCTCAGTGCGAACACTTAACGGGGAAACCCCAAAACTCTTACTTATGATGATGCAAATGTTAAGACACCAGTCTCTCCCACACATTATTAAAACCCATCACTAATGGATCAGTGAACTCTGCAGGTCCACCTGGTTTGTAACACTGTGTTCAGATCCTCTAAATCAGATTGGTGCATCACTTTCTCCCTTAAACGCAAGTGGACGTGCACAGATTTGCACATTTTGTGAACAAATGCAGGAGCCGCTGCACAGTGAAACGATGACATCTGTTTGCTGAAGTTTTGCTCGCTGCTGATTTTCTGTGCAAAGAGCTCCTCAGTTAGCTGAGGAAAGCAGCAGAGGAAAGCAGAAGGCGCAGTGCCCTCGTTTGGAGGTCACAAGCTGAGGAGGAGTCACCATGAGCCAAGATGCGGGATCTCCCCCACCCCTCCTCCTCCTTCCTAACGCAATAAGAGAAGACACACCCAGGTAGAGAGGGGAGGAGGAGATGGATGAAATGGGAGAAGAGGAAGAAAAAGAAGCAGAGCTGCTGCTCAACTCAACCGCCCATCTTAGCACATGACGTAAGGACGAGCTGAATGCCCCGATAATTGAAATAAAATGAACTCGGTGATTATTTGTTTTCAAACCCTCGTTTGTGACACACCGGGAGGCGGAAGTGCCATTTAAAATGTGAGTGCTAAATGTGTGTATGGGGGGGCGGGTGCGCGCTCCAACAAGCTGAACAAGCTTACATACATACCAGAAATACACACGTTTTATTATCACAACAAGACCAGAGCAACGACCGCGGCAACCAGTGTCCACTGAAAAAAACGCCTGTTTTTATCAAGTTACCGTGTAACTAACTGAAGACTAAAGGTTATTTCTGGTTACCAAGGGGAAATATCAGTCGGAAAACAAAACACTGAAGGGACAGTCTGTGAGCAAACTGTTTCCAGACACTCGGAGATATCTGCAGGCGGTCTGATTCCTGCCTCGCAGCCACCGCAACAGTCCACACTTGCCGCTCTGTCGCCGGGGAAACCCGCCACAACAGCGCCATTCAGAATCTGGCGATTTCCAAAGCATTTCACTGTCGAGTCGTGAACATGAAGATTTTAATACACATCACAGGCAAACACGTAACCACTGTGGGTAGCTCTCAAATTCGGCGTGCTCACAACACACGTAGAATCACCTTAATTCCCCTAAAATGACAAGTTAACCAACTAATACGCACTCGCCGTTTCCTGAATGCTAAACACGGCGCGGCAGGAGACGGTGACTGTAAACCACTGCTCTCACTGCGCCCTAAAAGTTGATATGTGACTGAAACTTAAGTGATATTCAAACATCTGTAGCTGTGATCTGTTGTAAACGTCCCACACAGCGACACACGGCGCGTTTTGATTTGCTGCACCGCCGCATTTAACGTCCACATTTTTTTGACTGCGGGCGACGGGGAGGCACGTACCGTACCGGGGCTGCAGCCCAGCGGACTGTCGGGACGTCTGACGAGAACAACCGGGCAGAAGAAGAAGGAAAAAAAACGTGCCTCTGGGGCTTGTGAAATACCGTCGAGGTTACCCTCGCGTAAATTGTGGTTATGATGCGCCAAATGCGGAGCAGAAGTGCGTTCGCACCTGTGGAAAACCCGACATTCGGCCGTAGCTGCTAATAAGTGGCTGCGGAGGTGAAGAAGCAGCAGTTTGTGAGCGGTACCCGGATGCTAAGCGGCGCGGACGCGACAGACTTTCCCTTAAAACGCGTAATAAAAAAAAAAAAATCTCACTTTGTTCGTCTCAAATACGCAAGCGAGCTCGTTTCTCGCGTCGCCCAGCCACAAGTGAGCGGCGAGACTTTTAGGTGAGGAAAGTTGACAAAAAAAAAGGGAAAAACGCGGAACAGACGCTTACCTTGCCTCGGGTGGAGGGGGATCCTCGTCCAGATCACGTCCTGCCTGTGGTGGTGGTGGTGGTGGCGGTGGTGAAGCGGTGCGGGCGTCTCCACTTCAGAGGGGTTTGTCCATTTCCCAGCAGGGATCCAACTTGACAACTGCAGTGGTGGAGGGGGGAAAAACTGACTGACAGGCTGGGTGTGGAGAAAAAAATAATAATAATAATTCAACGTGCCTCTGTTGAAATGTTTAAAAACTGTTTTTCAGACAGTGATTCTGATTCTGTTCGTAATCTGCAGCCCAGAGGAAGGAAACCAGGTCCAGGTTCAGTCAGAAATCAATCCATTAAAATGAGGAAATAAACTCCCCCCTCCCTCTCTCTCTCTCTCTCTCTCTCTCGCTCTCTCTCTCTCTCTCTCTTTCCTGAAATAAAAAGCAGAGAGGGGAAAAGGCTCTGATTAACGAGACCAGATCCAGAAGCCTAAACGAGGACTGGTCGGCGTGTTTGTGTTGCAGACCGGTGGGTGGGACTGTGGAGTGTGTGTGTTGGGGGGGGTCCGACACATTCAAACGGGACCAACGACAAAAACCCAACGCCCGGATCTGCGTCCTTCTCCTGGCGAGATGGGGAAATGAAAGAGGGAGGTGAGCTGGTGCTGTACACCGCAAAAGAGGGAGGGACCAGTCCGGGATCACCCTGTTTTTAAGGTGGATCTGTGAATTAATTAAGTATTCAAGCAGAAGCAGAGCCTTGTTATCAAGAACATACCCCCCCCCACATACACACACACACACCTCTGGAAACTTGAGAAGAAGGTTCACTTAAATCCACATCTGGATCTATTCTGGATGTATGGAGGCTCATTTCTGCCAAAGGCAAAGACATCAAATGGTCAAACAGTGAACCATGAACCATCCTGTAGAGTAGACCTAGCCTTTTTATTTTTATAAGACACAACATTATGGAAAGTTTTTTTTTTTTTTAGAATGATGTTAGTCATAAATAAAGTAATTAAAAGCTCAAGTCATAATATATAATGAAATAATCACATTTAGAGAAAAAATGTTTCTCAGGAAGAAATTCGTGTTTAGAGTTGTGCAAAAATTAAAAGGATAGTTTAGACAAAAATATAAATAACATGTAATAATACAGTATTTAAGATTAAAGAAATGTGATATTTCATATGACAAATGAGAGCTTTTCTCATTTTCATGAGCCACCACCACCCTGCGTGCGGCTGTGAACAATTCAGCCATAGTTTTACCAGTCCACAAAACATTTTCCCACTAGTACTGTGGAGTGTCAAGGTGATCTTTGGAAAACTTCAGGTGAGCTGCATGTTGATGTTTTGTTCAGGGGGAGAGAACTTGTATCAATAAGTGTGGCGTAAAAAGAGAAACTGCACGCCAACATGTAAATATTATCAAGTATGGTGGAGGGAGCATCATGATCTGGTGCTTTGCTGCCTGGACTGGTTGCCGCTGTGGAGGTGAAAATTAGATCCCAAATCGGAAACACAAAATCCACCTTTTTGGTAGAGGCCCGGTCCGAGCTCAGACCTTAACCCAATGGAGATGCTGTGGGTGACATGAAAAGAGCTGTTCACTCCAAATGTCTTAAGAATATGTCTGAGCTGAAGCAGTTCTGTGATGAAGAATTCCTCCTGGACGTTGTGCAGGTCTAATCCATAGCTTCAGTAGGGGCTTGCTTGAGGTTATTGCTGCTGGTTATTACTTTTTCCACCGTTTGTCTTTTATCTTCTTAGACATATTGTGTGTGTTGATAGTTGTGACTTGTGGGTGAAGTTCAGATAACATTTGATGACCAATTTATGCAAAGCAGGAAATTGAAAATACTCTAGTTCACTTACTTTTTCCTGCAGCTGTATTTGTTGTTATGATCCTAAACGATGTGGGACTCAGTGATTTCTGTACAATTAGAAAATATCTAATTGGATCTGAATTGAATTTAAATTTAATTGTAAATTGTAAAGCTTTTCCCACTATATGTTTTAGCGGCTGCGCACATCTGTTGAATATAATCTAACATAATATATGTGTGTGTGTGGTGCATTTTTCTGGTGCAGGAGCAGAACATGAATAAAGAATCTGAAAAGAAATCTCTCTCTGACTGCCAACTGGCCACTCAATCAGCTCTGCCTCCTACGCTATGCTAATGACAGAGAGGCAGAGAGGTGGTTAAAGCTGCCATTAAACAGCACGGTACACTGCCTCACTCTCAGTAACAACTGACAGCAGATGAAGGAGAGCTACTGGTTTTTATTACTGTATCCTAAGTCACCATCAGTCACAACCAACAACAACTTTTCCTCCTCAGTGTTTGTGTCACACTAGTGTCGTGTCCCCTGTTAATATGGCAAATCTGTTGGCAAACAGTCGCTTACACACGGAGCAGTTCAGGAGCAGTATTATTATTCCATGATATATGTCCATTATATGTCGATATTCACTGTCTTTTAGCTCTGGGTTGGTCTCTACCACCTCCTCATGAGCATATCTGTCGCCTCACCTGCTACATGGTCAACTTACGTCGCCAGCCTCAGACTTATTTTGTCTGGCTGCTGTTTGATGCTGAGCACAGCTGCCTGATGGACCTGGAAACACGAAGACTGAATCACACAGTAAATGCAGCAGCTAAGTTAGACGATCAGGCCATAAATAAATATATTTATTATGCTGTAGCTGCTTAAAGTACATTGCATCTGTGCAGCAAATTAGGTCACTGATGTAAGTAGTGACTGAAGATCTTTCTTTCAGACTTCCACCAATCAGATGCATAGTTAAGCCCACCTGAGAGGCGAAACACAGAACTAATGTGCCGTGTCAGGACTCACCTCCCCTTCTGAACACGCTGTTGTCACAACACAGCTGTGTATCTAATGTCAATACATGCAAGTAAAGTCTGTCCGAGGAGGGACTGCACAGTCAATCTGATGAGACGCTGACCACAAAAACCAGCATCTATATGAGGACGCAGGAGAAGTGCAGTGACGAACTGTGCAGACCTTCATCTCAGGGATTACTGAATTGTTTCGATTTGTTGATGAAGTGACTGCTTCCCTGCCAGCTCCGCCTCCGTCAAAATACTGTCGCAATTAAGCCGGCACCTCTCTAAAAGCCTTTTATTACGTTGCAGACACACTGGCAGAATGAAACACACTATAGCAGCAGCAGCAGTAGACTCAGCAGACCGCGAGCAGGTTTTAGTGACTGTGGTATCCACTGAACTTCGTGCAGCCTTTCACAGAAAAAGTCTCTCTATCAGAAAGAATGAAAAATTTAAGAAACATAAGAGAAGTTTGTCATGTTATGCAAAGTTTTTTGATACATGATACAGTATTTTCCAGGGGCTGGATCCCAGACTGAACTGGCTATGAGAAGTCTCCTTAATGCTGGAGTTGTGCTTAAATGCCAAAAACACACTGTGAAGGAAAATGTGAGAGAAATTAATATCGGTGGTGGATATGGACAAACTTTACTCACGTTCACTTTCTTTTCTGTTTTCAAACAAAGAAATTGATACTATATACTATAATATACTTCACATGTTGACATAATGAATCCAATTCAATGCCCTTGTCAATGCAATTCACCTTTCTTGACGTTGTTAACGGCTTAGTAATATTGTGTATGCGTGTTTTATGCAGAATTTTCCTGTCTGAAACTAGTAATGCTTCCATCCTCGCCAGGTCTCTCTTGATAAATGAAGAGGTGGCTAAACTCAGTGGGATGTATCTGGTTAAATAAAGGCTAAGTAGCCTAAATAACATTTTCTGTCAGACCAGCATTTTGAGTTTCTCCTAACTTGTGCAGTTTTGGCTACTTTTAGCTTAACGATGTTTTGTGAATGGAGCCACTGATCCATAATCTTAGTCATCTAAAGCATTTATTAAGTTGCTGGAGGCTTTCCAGAGCCTGGAGGGAGAGTGTCCTGAGAGACTCAGTTGAGGGCAAAAAAGTCACCTCTCCATCTGCTCATGGCTGCAAAGGCAGCAGGATCTCCCACACACACACACACACGCACAAACAAGTTCGACTTACTGTAGTTGTGAGGGCACTCAAGCATTCCCAAGTCCCTCACTCTAACCGTCATCATTACGACTAAATCCCAAACCCCCAATCCATGACCTAACCCTGATCTAATTCTAAATGTTAACCCTCAAATAGCCCTTCTATGGCTGTGAGGACCAGCCAAAATGTGCCTACGATGAATGTCCACACAACCATAGAAAGACGTGCACACATGCACACATACGCCAAGGAGTCGAGGTTACTTGAAATATTCTCAAAATGTCTCTTTGACAGCCAAAGTAGCCACAACATCTCATATTCATGTTCTGAAACAGATGAATGAATGCAGTGACAAAGCAGCTAGGAATGCAGACTGGTCTTCTGGTTTCTCTTGTGCCTCAGTGATTTCTGCTTCACTCAGTTACTTCTGTAAAGGTCCTGTTTGCTTCATCAAAAGTTGATCTCATTTCCTATTTTTAGTGGAAATGAAACTTGTGTGCTGCATTTTTAGCAGAATATCATTAGATATGTATGAAGGAGTTGATTCGTTAAAGGCATTAATGGGACAAATCGTTGCGAGCAGTATTTGTTAAGAGAATGAAAAAGCTTACAGCAGCACAGACTGAAGCGGGCCACTGACTGATCTTGTTGTCTGCAGCGTAATAGTGTCATACATCAATGTGATTGTTACTGGTGCTTCTGCCCTGCAGTTTCACAGACACGAAAGACTGATTCCACCTGCAGCTCAGACTTACTGCAGCACTGAGCAGCTGTGGCTGAATTTATGGAAGCATGACTTTATGTCTCATTATTCATTGCTTGTATGTCTTTACAGTGTAGATGTTTTGTCCACAAGTTGTCCTCACTACAATCATTTTGTGAGTTCATTTTATCAAAAACAGCAGAAAAAATCAGTGGCAGTATGCAGCGCAGTGTATAGTCCAGTCCTATAAAAGCTGTGAGACAAATTAAGAGTCGTTTTGGCCTGACCTCGGGTCCTTTCATTTGCAGATAATCACCCAGTGAATGTGCACTAGTTGTGCTTGCTGTGGCTGCAGGTTACTGGATTGTCAGTGAGTGGGAGAGAGCTGCAGCACGTTCAGCTGACAGCAGCCAGATAGAAACATGAATCAGTTGTGGATGTGCAACTGTACTGACCAATCACTGACCCCCATTGTTTAAATGCAACAACTAGAAAATGCAACTTAGAGACAAGAATCAGTTTATTCTGGTGTCTTAATCCTCTCTATTGAATATGTTTCAGTTACACGGCCGACATATCAGTTACTGAAATTACAGGTAGATTTAGATAAAAAGATAAAGATAAGCACCTTGAATAATGCTTGTTAGCAACAGAGCATATTAGACTCAGTTTAGTTTGTTTTACTGTCATTTTTAGAATATAAAATACGTGCAAAGAATGATGCCATGCATGTGCATATTAGTGCATGATGTTGATTTATCTCCTTTATGTAGAAAATCAGTTGAAAATTGGTTGAACTTCTTGCAGCCTTTACAGAAAAAGCCTCTCTATCAGAAAGAATGAAAATTTGAGAAACAACAACAAAATCCTAAGGCCTTCATATGGTGCTGTGTGTCTGCATTTATGTTGCCTACTGAAGGTCTGAGAACCAAAATGTCTTCTTAAACTGAGATTAACTGATGCACAGAGTCCAGGATTCTTTGGTTTTCTTTTAAAGCCAAGGGTTTATGACTCTACACACATGCCAACAACACTTGTGCACAAGAACTTTACATGTCCTATCTTAAAAAATAAGCCAACTGATTTGAACATTTCAAATCAGTAAAGTGATTTGTAATTGCAATATTTAATGGTTTCAGATTATTCTCTGACATCAGCGTTAACATAAGCTGTGACTGAAATCATTCCCTACTTACTGTATTTTCCTCCATTTTATTTGAGTGTGTATAAGTATGCATCACAGCAACCCATCAAAAATCCCCTGAATGGAAAAACAGTACAACTTTCCATGAGTGACAGTGTAATGCTGATGATTCGTCATGTTCCAAATCTCGGTTTACTGCTCAAGTGTTTGTTTCGTGGAGGGTACTGACTGATTTCAGACATAGCTTTTGTAAGTAACTGATGCTCATAAAGCATAAGATGATGCTCAAAAACACAGAAAAGGTGGTAAAAAGCGGAGTTGTCCTTTAATGTTCTGTCATAGTGTGTCCAACTTTTCAAATCACGTTTAAACTTCAGCTGGATCCTTTTACAACATCTCACGTGTGAGAGCAGGAACCAATCAAAATCCCCTGATTAAGTCATGAAATCCTCGATCAGCAGTCCTGCTGGAATCCCGTGAAGTTTTCCAGAGAAACTTTTTTTCAGTGTTAATGTTAATTATGAAATGGAGGATATGATTCAAATCCATCAGGCTTATGTAACGCTATGACTTCCCGGGGTCAGGATCCACCTACACTGCTGCTATCTGACAACACACAGCATTTAGACAACTACTTGAGGTGGAAACATAAATCTCTCCATATATGCACTGACAAGGGTGACTGGATGTTGTATCCATGGCTACCTTCACACGTAATCTGTATTATTTTTATCACAAAGGCTTTTCTGTTTTTTCTCCTGAGCCTCCTGCTAACATGATAGCAGTATACACAGATTCAGTTCTATATGTGAAGAAACCAACACCAAACGCCTTCAGCAGCACACGGAGAGGGTTTTATGATCAGTACGAACAATCTGGAGTCTATGTGACTCTAACTGATGACAGTACAAGTCAGTGAAATTATTTCCATTTTTAATCCATTTGTAAACACATTTCAACATAAGGCCGTGTTCACATTATGTACTGAAGTGACTCACATCAGATTTTTCCACAGAAGTATGAACAAACCTTTTTTTTTTTTTTTTAATCAGTACTGGGCCACTTTTGTACAGGAAATGCTAGTCGCCTGTCGTCATCAGTCAGTGTTTGCACCTCAGGAGTCCAAAGAAAATAAACATGGAAGACAGCACTGACAGCGATGGGGGTCAATGGAGGGTTAAGAAATGTGTTGGACATTTACGAAGAGGCTGCTGTTCAAGCCCAAAAGAAAAGAGCATGTGGACCCTGAGCAGTCTGAGGAAATGATGCAATCTGACTGTGGCACAAATGACAATTCAATAAAGTCAATAGATGATGGTTTCACTGAGACTGAGCCAAAATAGAGGCGTCTTCAGAAAGGAGGATGAGCAGAGAGCGAGGCCTGAGAAACAATGAGTACTCTGGGCAAGAGCAAACAACCCCCGGTGACAGAGCCAGAAAGTTGGCTAAAGTCATGCAGTCACTAATATGGAGGAGGACGAAGCATAATCGACACTAGAGGAAAGCAGATGATGGATTTCAAAATAAAGGCGTGAAGAATATGTGCAATGTATGTAACTTACAAACACAAATGTGAGCAGAGGTATAGATGGTGCAGTATAGTTAGAAAGTGTTAGTATTAAGTCTAAAGTAGTAGTATTGAACAAATGTTATGATATTATAGCACTTTTATTTTATCTTCTCACGCCCAAATCTTTGTTTGCATATATTGATAAATCTTCAGATAATTTTAAAATAAAGTAATAATAGTGATAATAATAATAATAATAACTATGAGATATATCCAGTAGGATGCTTACTGTATATATTTCAAAATTGAAGACCTCAGCACCTGCATGTATCTTCAAACTGATTAAAACTGTTCTGGCTCCAGTTCTGGTCAAACAGTCTCTGACGTAGTAGCAACCCCAAATCTCCAGACTTATTTCACAGTTCTGAAGATCACTGTTCCTACTGGGACCTTATTCTAATAAAAGTGGAACAAAGAACTCTGTATTAACACTGCTTCACTGAGCTCACTCTGAGTTTTTCAATGATTTTCATATAACTATGACAGATTCCAGTACATGCTGTTTAATCCCAAAGTTGATGAAGAATTTTAGCCCTTAGCAGCTGAGGTGAAAGGTCAGGAAAGAATCCATACTAGTCAATGCTGTCTCAGATTGAACATTGATTCCTGTCACCTGTTCCAGGAGGCTGCCATCATCCTCAGCACTGTGATTCCTGCATCCAGCTGCTATCTGATGGACACCCGTGCAGAGGAGTCCCCCACCCTGTGCAGCGCGGTGGCGCTTCCCTCCTGGCCCGGAGCTCTGCTGACGTCAAGTCAAATCCTGTCATTACTGCTGCCCAGAGGGGAGGGCTGCTCAGTGATACCATTAACTTTTCATTAGCAGTTCCAGCTTTCAGCTCAAGTCTTTTTTTATACAGAAACCCCACCATGCTGGTGAGGAGGTGGCTTATTTACAATCAACTTAAAGCATCCTATGGCTGCTTTTTGTGTACAGATGTTACATATACACTTTTGCGAAGGTGGGTGCAGTAGAAGTCAGAGGCCCAAAGCTTGAGGTGCATGTGTGTGTGCGGAGTGACTTGTAGTGAAACACCCAGTTTTACTTTTAATCTGGCAAATCCTCTTTGTTCTTAAGAGATTTTTCTAAATGCTGAACTGTGTGATATCAATCTGATGCCAGTCAAGTACAACATGAGAATAAAGGGTTATGGTCACAGATTCAGTTTCCTGCAGCACCGTGTGGATGATGAGAAGAGTGAAGTGCAGCTCTGAAGTAGGATAAAGTTACTTGACAAAGTTGAAGTCAGAGTAAGACTGGGGCCTGCTTAGACATAATAATACAATAATAATATATTAACACATGACTGACCACCTTATTTTGCTGCCTTCGTCTGATCACTTGCATATCATAGAGGTCTCCTGAATTCTCCAGCGTAGTGTTATTGCAGTGTCATGCATTCAGATGGACACAGTATATAATGTACAGTATATACAGCAAATCCATTTATTATTTGAATGTCCTGGACTCTCATTACCAACAAAAATTAAATCTATTGTACAGCTTCTCAGACTGACAAAATTATTATGTAATTATAGCATCCATCGATGCTGTCTCACCCAGATTTCAAAGGAGAGTTAATTAACACCATCAAGTCTATTTACCCGCCTGTGCATCTAAGTTCAGGCAGACGCTACTGCAAGCAGCTAGTTAACCCAATGACTCATAGCATTGTGTTGGGTGGAGAAATGGTGGAGGGCTGTGCCTACTTCTGTGCTGTCATTTAACGACGTTCCTCTGGACTCGGTGTACGTGTGACACAGTGAGCACTTTTGAAAGTAGGATTTATTGCTGGAATGCTTTTGCTGTAGCTCTCCTCTATTTTCTTGAAAACAGTGTCTCTTCTGACTCCTTGCATTTCCTAAATGGAGAATTTTAACAATTTCTTTCTAATAAGCAACTGACAGTCACTCAATGAAAAGAATTCAGTCTGCTCTGCTGCTTAGCCAAAAATAACTGCTGCTATGTGACATTTGAATCCAGAGAATATGTTGAGCTGATATCGGGATGAGTTTTGTATGTTGTTGCTTAATACAGCATGTGTGTTGTACGTTTGCATTCCGGATGCAGCTGCCTTGAGATGCAAGATGAATTTCAGTGTGCACTGACAATAAAGTCATATCATATCAAAACATATCACGCTGTATATATATATTGGCAACTCCAACAATTGGCTTAAACCCTGCACATTACAAAAGTTCATGCAGTTGTTTTAACGCAATGGCCCAAGCAACAAACCTACACTACAGGATAGGACAGCAATGTGGAATCACATATTCTGCCACACTATTACCACATATTGTTTAGTTCAGCATCTGTCTAAGGGCATAGACACATCAAAGAACAACAGGAAACAAAAGCTGACTGGATCACTTCACACTGGCTTCTTCTGCGCCAAAAAGTGGCACTTGAACACACCACAAAAACTACAGGCAATGTCCAACTAGCACGAACGTTCTGCGCCTGCACAGAATGAAATAACTCTCCGTACCTTTAGTGCAGTGATTCTCTAAGCAGCCAGTTAGAATGGTCTCTGATGACTGACAACATGCTGAATGGGCTGAGAAGCCAGTAACAGCAATCCAACTAGTCCTAATGGCGTGGATCAGCAAAAATGGCAACCAAGTGTAACTATAAAAACTTTTGTTTGCATTTTTAATTTCACCCCTGAAAAAGGTTTTTGCAAACCTCAAGTGGTTTGACTTCTAATCTTGCTATAGTGATGTGCACTCACGTCCCTACAGGGTGTGGTTACAGGTAAAACACGGGACACCATGTGTCTGCATGATGAAACCCTGACTCTGTTTACTGTTCATTGTTTGCCTGACTGAACCTGAATGCATCCTATTAAGTGAATGATCTGAGTCATCATCACAGGCAAAGGTCAACAGAACAACAAACGCCTTCAGATAAAGGTGAGTTTACATATACAAGAAAGATTTTTTTGTCACTGTAAACAAATAAAACATTATGTTCCTACCTGAAACACACTCCCACTGCTCAAACTCAGCATGAGTAACAGAATATCATTATCGCTGCTGCAGCTTAGAGACTCCACCGCTGACCAGAAATGTGAGAAGAAAATTAAATAGAAAGCGAGGAAGTATGCTGTTTGGTCTTGAACTTGGTGTGCACTCAGTTCTTGTGCTAAATATTCACACAGTTTTCTCCTCTGAATTTCGGTTTGATGTTATAAATAGTACTTTAAACACTCTCACAGACGGGACGCAGTTTGATGGTTCTTTGCTCAGACTGACCATTACACTGAGGAATCGCATGAGTTTTATGACAGATGAAAGAAAACTAATAACGAAGATGAAATTTCCCTCCTACTTAAGCGCCTTGTCTTCAACCATTAAGCCTCAGTGTCAAACTTGATGACAGGTTCAATTTTAAACTATATTTAATCTTAGTTATTCCCATCAGCTTGCAGACTAGGGGTCCCCATGAAGAAATTCTGTAGTTGGACCAGCTTCAGCACAAAAACCACATTTTCTATTCCGCTGCAGACCTCAAGCACTGGTCCGGCAACGGCTGCTGGAGGGTTTGTTGACGTGTATGTGGATTTGATCCTCCTGATGCTCTGCAATGAGGCAGCAACACATCAACAAAGCCAGCCTGTTCTCAGCTTCTCCACCAGAAGAAGTGTGAAATGGCAGGTTGTAATAGTCTGCGTGTTTGTGCGTGTGTGTGTGTGTGTGTGTGTGTGTGTGTGTGTGTGTGTGTGTGTGTGTGTGTGTTTGTGTAGGCAGGCTTTGGCC
>JAUBNQ010000023.1:22315251-22342844 GCA_032353495.1 Ctenopoma kingsleyae
TACAATGTGAATTTCAGACCCCTCCATGATTTCTAAGTGGGAGAACTTGCAAAATCGCAGGGTGTTCAAATACTTGTGTTCCTCACTGTAACTGCGTCATTGCAACACAGACAACAGCTGTGTAGCATTTACTTTCTAGTATTGTGGCGGTCTTGCAAAAGTGACCATGCAAAAGTAATGCATGTTCTGCCTCTATTGGACCCAACTCTGACATGATCCACTCAGTTTCAGCATGAGTCGCCTGTGCATCTACAGCATAGGCTCTCATTCAACTTAGAAGCAGAAATAAAGCTTAACTCATACTTTTTCCTAGAAGGCGTTTCCTTACAGTGCAGGAAAAAAAACTTGGTTGATACAGATGATCTTACCACATAGAACTTGTTAAAACATTTGTGACTGTGATAAGAATTGATTTATATCTGGCAAAATTATTATATTATTAGTAATAGTATTAACTATTGCAGCTATGTGCAACAAAACCGTTTTCCTTAAATATGTGGGAACTACCTTGCTTCTCCTACTGTCAGCATCAACCTCAGCGTCATCATTTGTTCTTGACTGTTCTAAGATGCAGGTGTAAAGAATAAATGTGTGTATATACACAAACTTTGGCTTTAGAAAGTATTTGGACTGCTTTACTTTTAGCACACTTTACTGAGATTTAATTACACATGGATACAGTTACTGTTGCTCATCAGTCTACACTTAAAACCCATAAAGTGCTGTTTTAGTTTGGTCTTTTTTTCATCATTTGCTTCAAAACAACACTATGAAACCAGGGATCAGTCTCTCTGCCCCATGGAGTTTTTGGTAGTGCTCCCTTATATTGGATGGTGCTGCCATGTTTCCATCGGCTTTGTGTGGAACAGTAGTTGTGGTACATAGACTTAATGTTTTGTGTGTGTTGTTTTTATGTGCTCAGGTGCATTTGCTGTCCTTAAAAGCAATCTCCCAGAAAGTGTGCGCTGTCAGTGGCACCACAGAGCAAAAGTCTGATTTGCTCTACGTTTGAGGCCAAGCCACATCTGGATTGTATGGTCCAGCCTACAGAATCTGGCAAACAATAGATGGAAAAATACTGAAGATAATGATTCTGACACACACAGCTGTCTCCTCCAAGTCTGTGTAAGAGATAGTTTTATAGTTCAAATCAGACTGATAATCTTTGTGAAATCAAGTTTTTTGGAACTATCAAAGATAAACACTGACACTGTTAGTCTTGTTCTTTATTTTTATTGAGCGTATACATCATGTCTACATCTTTCTTCCTGTTTTCCTGAAGACAGAAGAAAATAGGTGCTTCGTGCCACATGCATTTAATATGTGAGCTGTTGCACAGATGGATATCGCATGCCAGGTGCAGTTTCTTATGCATGATTTCACAGAGGATCTATATGTCCTTATGCACTCATGTGAAGTGCTATCAATTTAACAGGTTATAAATCTAGCTTTTGAGACTTTAATGTCATGTTTACATTTTGCCTTTAGTGCAAATGTGGTTTCATTTTAACCAAGCTGTTTATGAGCATAACAGTTAAACTACTATAGACCAACAGTTAACAAATGACTGCAGTCTGGAATTGCTATTGATGCAGTGCACTGTGGGGTTGAAGGAGAACTTGAGGCGCACTTCATGATGTTGAGCTGTCCTTACGAATGTCAATCATTAAAACACAGTGCTACTACTGTCATTGTTATTGATCAAATCCAGTCAGTCCATGAACCATTTTGATTCCTAGCTTGAAGTTGAACAAACACTAATCACAGGCTATTGCGTTTCTGAAATACAGTTTGTGTTTTCTGATCCAAGGCAAACTGATAGTGTGAAGCCAAACAGCACTGAGGTCAGGGCAGCAGAAGGGAACTAAAAGGGAGGCTTCCTTTCAAGGCAGTGGTTGCTTTAAAGGCGTGGGAACACATCTACAGTACATGATTACAAGATAACAAGATTAGTTAGTGATTATTATGACAAAAACAATCAAAGGATGACAAGAAGATACCTTAATCTGTAGTAGATGTCTTTGTTCTGTTGGTCTCTGCGATATGTTGGTTAGATCTGATGGTTTGTATTCAAACATTTAAACTAAACTACAGTTTGAAAGTACAAACTAAATTGAATATTATGGTCTGATCTGTAACAAACTGTCCTAATTTATAATGTACATATGTAATGTCCAGTCATCCATTATCTAACCCATTTATAATGATAATATTATTGATCTTCTTGGGGAAGTTTTTGTTGGACAGCTGCCTGACAGTACATGTTGGGACTAATAATAATAATACTAATAAATACTTTATTGATCGCCTTGGGGAGATTGTTGTTTGGACAGCTGCTAGACCTGTGTCAGCGCTACTACGGAGTTTTTGTGTCTTGTCCAAGGATACTTCGACATGTAGCTTCAGGGGGGGACTGAGAATCGAACTGCTGACCCTTGGGTTGGAAGACAACTGCTCTAACCACTGAGCTATCATGCTATGGGATTTCAGTGTTTTGTCCTTATCCTGATAAGAGTTGCTGAAGTTGATCCCACGTGTTATTCGGTGGAAGCTGTAATGAATAAATGTGTATATGCACATAAGTATTTACTTTTACAGCTTTAATTTTTGCAGATTTAATTCAAAATGGTAAAATTGCTGATGCTCATCAATCTACACTTAAAACCCATACAGTGTTGTTTGTTTAGTTTGGTCTTCATCATTTGATGCAAAGGAGTTTACAGTTCAAAACAACATTATCAAACCAGGGATCAGTCTCTGCCTCTGTGTTTTTGGTAGCACTCCATTATACGGGAGGGTGCTGCCATGTTTCCATCAGCTCTGGGTGGAATAACAGTCTTCTGGAAACTTCACCCGGCTGCTGTCTAGCCCCGGGCCCCCATGGAAAACTCATGGAAAGCCTTTAGCAGAATATCCCAAACTCACTCAGACCAAACCTGATCAAAACAAAGATTCTTGTTTGTTTTTGCCCCTGTGATATACAGCATATAGTGTATGTAATAAAGCACTTTTTGTAATGTACTTCAACCGCTGACCTACCTTCTATCACCACCAGTGGCTTGAAATGTAAGATTTTTCAGTACTTTGGTTCATCACCAAAAACTAACAACAAAACAACTTTAGCTGCACTTTGTGTTTACTGCTGTTTACTGTTTAATTAATAAATGATTAATAATGATGATTACTAATACACTATATATACACCTGCCTATTGCATGGCAATATATTAATTATACAGGTTAAATACGAGCATTTTTTCATTCTTATATTAACATTAAGCTCAAATCATAAATATGTGCAAGTGTAGAATAAAAGTTGCAAGATTTTGGTGAAACTATACACTTAACATTTTCTGTCTGTTCACTGTTGATTACAATTAATAACGCTTCCTAGGATTTGGACCTTTACTCATCAGCAATTCACATTATCAACTTTCAGTCGGCTGAGCTAACAAAATGTTTTTCTGCAAATTTAACATTTTTGTGGAGAGCTGACGGCATAGGGGCAAATGGGAAAGAAGGGGAAAGATGGGGTGTGACAGCTGCCCAGGTGCCAAGCTGGAGTTGAACTGTGGACATCAGTTACGTGGCAACTGTAGCCATTTGATTACTGATTTAATGACGTGTAAAATGTTATTTCAGGGTGGAGGAGAGCAGGGATCTTCTGCTGTTCTTCAGAACTCTAAGGACTTTCTCAGACAGATGTGATGAGCGATGCAGAACCTTCCAGCATTTCCAGGTAAGTGAAGACATACTTGCACCAAAATGGTCTTAAAAAAGTCAGTCCTCATCCTCATACACCACATGGTGGTTAGCCACTTTTGTGTTGTTGACACATGAAACATATTCTAATGTTCCTCACAATGAATATGACCCTGGATTTTACTAGCTTAGTCCTTTCTCCTACACAGTAAGCACTGAACACGTCTGATCACATTTTTCCAAAACATGGCAGTACTTTGGCTCGATGACTTTTCTTTAACTGTTTGTATGCAAGTCCATAAACATGGTCTAACCTGAATTCCTTCAGTGGGCAGACCAGATGGTCCATCACTCAGTGTGAGGGCAGACTGACCTAATATGAGGTTCAGGTTGGAATCAATCTCTAACATCTGCTTACCTCTGTTGCATCTGTTGGGGCCTGACCCTCATTCATCAATGGAGCAGGCTTGTTGTCTTGTCCAGCTAGATGGTCAAACCCAAAGGTCTGGGGCTTTCTTACTTCTTACTTCATACTTCATGTTTTACATTTAATGGGTGAATGGTTGGAAATATAGGTACAATATAGATAAAATGGATGGTATAGGGGTGGCAAGTAGTGAACCAAAGGGTCAGTGGTTGGATTCACACTTCCTCTTGGCTATACATTGAGGTGTCCTTGGACAAGACACTAAAACCCTGTGGTGGCTAGGTGGGGCAGTTGGGAATTGCTAACTGTCTAAGTACCCCAGGGTTGGCGGTTCGAGTCCTGGTCCCTCCCTAGTGCTTGTCCCAAGCCCGGTGGGGAGGGTTGCGTCAGGAAGGGCATCCGGCATAAAATTCTTGCCAAATCAAATATACGTAATGATCCGCTGTGGTGACTCTGAAAGGGAGCAGGCAGAAGAACTTAGTTTTTTATACATATATACTCTAGATATATGCATTGGCAAGAAGTTATGTATAAATTTGTCTTAAAATATGGTCAGTTACAACTAGTAACAAACACAACCTGTTTGAACTTAATAATATAGAAACTTTTGTATTGCTCAGCTCTGTGTCACCCACAAGAATAAACTGATCCCTCTGAAAGTACCATTTTATACAGAGGCTTAGTTTGTCAACTGCTTTGACTCAGGCTGATGAAAGTGTGAAATAATAATGGTTAATCAGTGAATTTGTGAGGGCATAGTAAATATCATGATGGTAATGTATTGAATTGATATATATATATTGATATAACGGTAAAATGTCAGAAGTAAGTAAGTTGCAGAAGCAATATGGAACCTATTCTCATGTTTACTCAGAGAATGTAAAGTTCTGCCAACTTGGCTGGGCTGAAGGAGGATTAACCCACATTTTCCATACTCGCCTGTGAGCTTAAAACTCTTATTTTGCTTTACTTGCCTTTTTTTCAGTGTTATTATGGAAAAATGGATTTCCCATTGTAACTGTTCTGCTGTAATGTGGGTAGTACCTTGTATGCTAATTTATACGCTTTTAATGACAGACACGAGCACAAATGTAGATGAATAAACAAATAAAAATATTTAACAAAGACTTTACATACAGTCCATGTCAGGAATCTCAACAACTCTGTTGTGGGTAGACCACAGAAACATTAACTAGCCTGTCAACACGGGACTAAACAACTACAGATGATGGTAAGCTACATACCAGTTACAGACCACAGACGTTTACAACCATGTGCCCAATCACTGATTGCCATTTCTCCATTGTGGACTTATTTGTGTTAAACGTCTCTGCACGCAGACACATAAACATGCACAGACTGTTCTGTCAGCCATGGGGAATGTTGTAATCTAGTTGTTTTTGTCATACATTTAAGATGACAATATCGGTCAGCCATTCCTGCGCTTTGCAGGGACTGTGGGTGTTTAAGTTATATCTGAAATAACGTTTTTATACTCTGTGTTGAGGTTTCAGTTGTATCATGCTGATGATACTCAAGCTTAATATATAGATCTATGTTAACACAATGAATGTACAATGGAAGAAATTATTTATAATCTATCAAATACATTGACACTGCAAACTTTGTCCTGTGATCAACACTCTGCGAATGATAGAATGTAAATGTTTTTTTTGTTACAATTCAGTATTTGGCGAAGTGAATTAAATAATATAAACATTGTTAATCAAGGTAGGATAATTAAAGTACGATGTAGCCTGATCATATACAAAACATGAATCTCTGCTGATGGTAGAGGTAGTCCCATCCATAGGTGAAATTCAAAGTAAAAATATAAATCAGAACCTATGCTATATATAAACATCAGGGCTGCTAATAAAATGCCCTGCGCAAAGTGTAGTTCTAATAGTTTTTGTTTTTCTCCTAGAACTGTCACTATTTATTAGTCTAAAAATAGAAAACAGGCTTTTGTATATGTGATGCAGACTCAAATCCATTTTAATAAAAAAAAGTTTAACTTTATTAAAATAATCATAAAACATGGCCATGTTACATACACATCTTCCTGTACACCACTATCTTATTCACATCAGTAATAATTTCAAAAGTAATTTTTATTACTGGAAAGGAAGTGTTAGGATCACAAGCAAGACATTTTAAAAGCAGACAAAAGAGACAGGAGTAATTTTCACATTACTACAGTTTATAGATACATTGTCCCTTCACTTCAGCTGATGTCTATAAATATGTTAAGTCACTTAAGAAAGCCTGCAGCTGGACAAGTCTACATGGCCGTTGTCCTTATGGAGAGGCATTAGTAATGTAGTAATTAAAGGCAAACTTAATTCACACAACACACAAGAGTTTTATTGATTCCTAGCAATTATTCTGAGACAACACTTGCTGAAGTATTTACAGACTGCTGCTGGCATTTCAAGACAGTCTAATGTAAAAAAGCTGTGAATTAGCTGTTTGAGTCAGCTGAGAGCTATAGTTGGACAAGAGAGAAATCTCAAAGCAACAAAGAAATAATGTAATGAGACATGTTAATAATGCTGACAGGCTATTTTCCGGTTTTCTGAAAGTGCCATTTCTAAAACAAAAATCACTGTCATGTGACAAGGTTCAATTGAAGGAAAAGAGTAAAGACTAAATATCAGCATGCAAGTATCAAGTATTCCTTTTATATGAAATGCTTTGAAAGATACCGTAGCATCTTCTCTCCTACTGTCATTAGGACAATATAACATAAGGGAAAAATACTTCCAGTTGTGGTTTATGCAAAAACATCTAACTGCCCTTAAGTCATGTATTGTTATTTCAGTGATAGCTGTCCAAAACAATTGCCAGTTGACCCACCGTGAACAAGGTGAAAGGCTAGAAAATAAACTCCTTTTTGGCCAAATTTTACTTAGAGTGGTATTCTAAAATCTTTTGTTGATAATTTAATGAACAATCTTGAAATGAGAGTTTTTGCTTTGTACTTGCAGCATACTCATTTAGGTCAGAAAAAGCAGAAACATCTGTAACGTTGAATTATCATATCTTGGATTAAATCTTTTTCTGTAACTTGTAGATGCTGATACCATCAAAAGGCTTAAATTTTAAAAATGTATTTGTTTTAACTTATAGATACAGGTAGTTATGTGCAAGCCTCTTGGCTTGTGACTGCAGGCATATGTTGGTTCAGTGTCACAAGCAGTTTGTCTGGTTTCATTCAGGCAGTGCAGTGTCAGGTCAAAATGAAACAATAAACTGAACTGTGATTGTAGAGGTGTTGATGCTTCTTCACTCATTTTAGGGGTTACATCAGTTCTACTGCTAACATGTCAACTGGGGAATAAAACATTCACAAGACATCTCATTGGTTGTATCTTCAGACCAGGATGCAGTTAAAAAGCTGTTACTCCACCACACAATAAAACTGAATAAGACCAGAGTGGAGAAACTCTTTCAGCTCTACACCTTCACTCTAGTGAATGGTTTCATTTCGACCTGACAACACAGGCTGTTTGTAGGTTGACTGAAGTAAAATCATTGACACCTTTTTTTCCCCACCATGGGACCAGTGCCCCAGAATCCACTGTATTGTGGGAAAATTGCCCCATCAGCAACAAAGGGGCTACAGTAAAATGTCTTCCTCTTCAGCGGTAACGTCCGGAAGGCAGTACCTTCATACAGGTGAAGCTATCCGGGTACTTTGACAACACCACAGGATTGCTGTCCATACGGACCTCACTGAGGCTTAGTCGTAGGTAATAGGTGTCATTGGACTTGCAGAAGGTGTCTTTGTTGACATCAGTGATGTTGTTGTTCTGGAGAAAATGGAAACGATGTTGAGAATATAGCAGCATAAATACAATTCACTGGTAGAATAAAATTACTCAACATCAAGTAAAAAATGTCTTGTAATATTGATTTAAATCTGGTTTTGTACATTTAAACACAAAAGTTGGACTCTAAATCTATATGAATGCATTATAAATTGTTTATTTTTCAGTAGTTTCTGAAGTCGATTTATTTGTGTGTGTTTTTTAGGAGTTAAAGAGACAAACCTGTAGATGTAAGATTCGAACACTCTCTGGGATATGTGGAACAGCTTCCAGCTGATTGTTGGCCAAGAAAAGGTTGACCAGCTTGGTCAGTTTCTGTTGGGGAAACAGGTTCGTGCATGTTGACCCAGTAGATTACACTTTGTTGGAAATATATACAGCATATCCCATTATAATATACGTATTGTTTAAATTGGGTATTTTTTTGTGTTTTGGGAATATATTTTCTGACACTGACATTAGTCACACTGAGGTTTCTGTGTTTGGTACTTGTATTAAGACCAAATTCTGTGGTCATGGATCATATTTGGCAATCCACATTTTTAACTTCTGACATTACTAATTGAAAAAATTGGGAGAGGTGATGGTGTTTACCTTGAAGGCATTGGCTTTGACACCCTTGGTTTTGAGGAGGTTGTGGTTGGCGTTGAAGGATGTGAGTTTGGCAGGGAGTGTAGGAAGTTTTACCAGTCTGTTCTCAGCCAAAGACAATTCCTCCAGCATGGTTAGTTTGGAGAATGTTCCGTCTTCAATCTCTGAGATCATGTTCCCCGTCAGATCAATCCTCTTAAGAGTCACTGTTGATAGATGCAGAAAAAATCTGTTAAGTTGTAGCCATTTGTGACGTCTCACTTTTTCTGTTGTGCCACAGTATTAATTGTGCATGGAATGTTAGCATCTCTCTATCTTTGTGTTTAGCATTAAATATTTTTTTAAATACATTTACCTTTATTAGTCTTTTTGGTCACTAACTATCACCTGCAGGTTTAAGCTTTCTGTTTTGGATGAACTGGTTCTTGTTCAGATGACAGCCAAGTCATTATAGACCCCTCTGAAAGTGTTTCTCCAGTATTGTTGTCCCTCTGCAGACGACTACAGTTCAGCATGAGTATTTCTTACAATGTAGTACTTCTTAAAGACCGATCACATATCAGATAATCAGCTAAAGATATTTGTTGGCAGTAGTGCAAAGGGCTTTTCCTGTTCGCAACAGTTATCTGACTTTGACTGATTGGGACCACTTTTTCCTAAGAACTTTGTCCTTAGTCATTAAAGACAATGTTAATTCTGTGTTATGCTGTGATAAACTAAACTATGCCAATGTCATCATAATCAAATAATGTTAAACATCATGAGACAGCATTCTTTGATGTTCTTATTAGTGTCACTCCTTAACCACAGCAACAGTTGAACGTCTGTCTGGTCCAGGAGCTAGAGCAAGCAGCAGGCAAGTGAACTGTTAATCATAACCCACATGACAGACATCAATTATTAATGGGGTTATAACTCACCTGCAGAAAGGTACAAAGAGAGGGAGACATAGGACGAACTATGAGACACAAAGTTAATGACATGCAATGATGAATATGAGTGGACAGAGGAGCAAAGAGGAGAGGCGCTGTTTTATTTAATTTTATAAAATGCTGTTAGTTTTACACCAGATGTAATCGGATGGACACTTTCAAAACAAACAGACACAGAATATTTCCCCAAAAGTCTTGGGGATATTCAAGAAGATTTGTGGCGAATGTGAGATGAACCTTTGTCGGGGGTTTTTTTTGGTCAGCAGTGGCTTTCACTTTGGAACTCTCTTATGGATGCCATTTTTGGCCAGTCTCTTTTGTCTATTGTTGAGTCATGAACACTGACCTTCACTGAGGCAAGTAAGGCCTGGAGTTCTTTAGATGTTGTTTTATGACCTCCTAGTTGTTGTGCTCTTGGAGTAATTTTAGTAGGCCGGCCACTCCTGGGAAGGTTCGCCACCGTTCTAAGTTTTCTCCATTTGTGGATAATGGCTTTCACTGTCATTTGCTGTGTCCCAAAGCCTTACAAATGGCTTTGTAACTCTTTCCAGACTGATACATGTCAGTGACTGTTTCTCATCTGTTCTTGAATTTCTTTAGATCACAACATGATGTGTTGCTTTTTGAGAACTTTTAGTGTCAGGCAGCTTCTATTTAGGTGTTTTTTTTGACAGCTCTTCAACAGATCTTGCAGTAATCAGGGCTGGGAGTGGCAAGTGAAAGTGAAGACAGGGTTGGACAGCTTTTTACCCTTAATGAATGAAATCATCATTTAAAACTGCGTTTTGTATTTACTCTGGTCTTCACACATCTTTGTGTAACATTAAGGCTGTTAAGTTTGTTTAATAAAAGGACAACTATAGACCTCTTCTATATGAAAGCTCACCTGAAATGACTTCTGTTGTGATCTGTGGAAAAACACCCACTCATGCATAGGGAAAGATATACTGTTGAATACAGTGAAACAGCCATAATTTTAACAAATACTGTGATATAGAATTTTGGTCATACCGCCCAGCTCTATAATTAATTGTGTGTTGTTAGCTAATGTACTTGTATATTTATGTATAAACGTGCTGGAAATAGTTTTCAGACTTACCAATGTCACCAAAATCTTTAGCAGCAAGCTTTTTGATCTTGTTGAAGCGGGCATACAGGTAAGCTGTTTCTTTAGGCAGTGTGGGAACAGTAGTCATGTCTGGACTGACCTCCTCACAGTACACAGAGCCACTCAGACACACACACAGCAGGCAGGTGGGTAGGTCTGCAACACAGTCACCACATTAACACTAATCCTTCTTTACAGTAATCTTCTATGGCCTTGCTTATGCGTTTATCAATAGAAAGCTGTTGCTGTTGCAGGTAGGATGGAAAGTCTTGTTTCAGATATGAGTTTGACTGCAACATAAAAATGTTTTCTGGATGAATTCCTTAGCCTATAAAATGTCAGTCAGTGGCAGTTGTGTTTAAGTGTCTTTTATTTCCAACCAACAACTTATAACCAGCAAGATAATCAGTCTTTTATCACACAAGGCAAGTAGAAATATTCTTCTGGGTGACTTCTCTACCTTTCCTAGACCTTCAGACTATAGGCATATTGCATTATCTCAAAACAGTTGGCCAACTGACTTCCCCAATCGCTTCAGTTAGATTTTCTTTGCGTGTCTTACCAGGTGATGATTAGGTAAACTAGTCTTACCAATGGCAGCTGCTCCATCTGGAATTGGACTGTCATCACTTTCATCAGCAGGAGGCAGCTCCCTCTGCAGGAGAAAATATGGCCTGTTCATATACTGGCCAGCGCATTGGCTAGAGCAAAACATTGACACTGCCAGGGTTAGGAGCTTTGGAAAAAAGGCTTACATATTTGTTATTTTGGGTAGAAACCAAAAGAAGATGAAACGGTGTTGTACAGATATCTGCTTGGATCAGCCTAGGCTGGTTTGCTAACAGTAGCATAAGTGTAAGAGATAAGTACAAGATAGTAATGTAAATGTATCTGTTCACCAGCCAACCCACTTAGATAACGTAGACAGGTTAGGTTTGATATAGTAGTTAACTGCTCTCCTTTAACTTTTACTGTTGTTAATTCATTGCAAACAGTAAAACACAAGAGTCTTTGTGTGTAGGAGTGTGTTGGTGATATCGCTTACTCCTTGGTTTTCACAACCTTCAAGTGAACAGTAGAATTATGCTCCTTTTTTCAAAGTCATGTAGCGGAGATGTGTGCTTGGATGTATTCGCACTTGGATTCTGCTCAGTTTGCTATGTTGCATTGGCAAGAGCCTCTGGATCTTGTGCCTCACTGTGCCATCTCAGTGGTCCACTTGAAATGCATGAGGAGGCTGTGGTTTGTGACACATTTCTGCTGTTAGTCTGAAAACAAACTCTTTTCAACACCACAATCTACAATCTAGCTTTGCTTTCCAGGATATCTTGGCTAGATATATTCGTAGAGCTCTTTATAGCCATTCGCGTTATTTTCTGCAGCTGGCCAACTATCCACAGCCTTACATCTGGAAATGGGTATGATTTTAGTTATTGATGAGCTGCAATTTAGTTTTTTTTGGGATAATGGTGTTTTTATTTCAACAGCTTTCCTGAGTTGCAGTCTTTGACTTCTGACACTGTTCTTGATTACTGTGCTGGTATAGATATGTGACCATACCAGGAAGTGTCTTTAGACTTAATGACCAGGTTTTGTAAAGTCAATCTATTGCACTGTCAAAAGCAACTATTGTAAAACAGGTTAATTTTACAGTTTTGTGCATTCCTACTCCCTGACCTTATTGATATTTGGAGGTTCTCATAAATTTAATCCTTCAGTTTGAGTAGTTCTGGGCTCCTGGAACTTTTTGAAATGATTGTGCTGGTATAACTCAAATTGGCAGCAATCCATAAGACTCTGACACTTCAATGAATTTCAGTGTTTCTCTGTAGGGTTGTCACCAACAACCATTTTGCAAACATCCAAACAGGGAGAAGTAAATAAATTTACACCAGCAAAGTAACTATTAATGAAAGCTGTAAGTCTACAGCCACATTGGTCACGTAGCTTATCCTCCTTTACTGCATCCTTAATTCAGTCCAATTGAGTGACTGTAACCAATCCAAGTATTCCTTAGCAAAATTCTAACCTCAGCATGCTGCTGACTGTCCTTCAAACAAAAAAGGAAGAAGAAAACTTTCCACATTGTGGGATTTTAAAGTCAGTCTCACTGACCCTAGCCTAACTGGTTAGCTGTAGCAGCAGTTGGGTATAAGGTCTCTGGTGGGTCTGGCACAGACAAAGTCTTCTATGTAAAACAGCTGGTCCCAAAATAAGTTTTTACTCATTAAAACTTGAATTACATTTAATGGCCATATTCTCTCATACATATCTATTTCCCTTATTCTCATTCTGAATTGTGTGTGGGCTTTTCACTTACTGCAAGTGATTCCCAGAGGACAAACCAGACCAGAGTCTGGTTTTGGTTCATCCAGATATTTCTTGAAGGGGTAAGTGTGGTTAGTTGAGGGTTAGTGTGGTTGATTCAGGTTTTTTTTTTTGTTTTTGTTTTTTAATAATGTGGCTGGATTATTGCTCTTGAATATCGAACTATTAAGTATTGCGTAATTTCTCCTATCATATCCTTATCTCATCCTGTTAAGAAGAAATATCTCTTAAAAGAGAGAACTTCTCTGGTCTGACCAAAATTGTGGCAGTGTGCTTGTGTTCATAGTTATCCTATTGTAATCCAATTCCATATGCCGCATATTTAATTAGTGTTGATACATGCATTTATCTTTATCACCACAATAAATTATTTTGACTTATTGTGTAATGGTAACAATTACAACTGTTAAGTTTGTCTCCTGGCACCATGTTTGCTGTGAGTAGTATCATTAACGTTACTGATCCAAATAGAAAATTATGCATTTGTCAGTTATTCATTAGAACATTTTGACTAAGAAGTGTGATGTAAATAACGGAGTTCTTACCCTAGTCCTCTTTGATTTAAAATTTTCACTGAAGTATCCATTCAGTTCCCTGCCAGGTAGAGATCCTGGTATCAGCTGTGAGTCCTGCTCAAACCTCCTAGCCAAGGCTGCTATGAACCACGGCACCAAGATACATGTGAATAAAAGAGCCTTCATGCTGTCCAAAGCAGTTTGAGCCTGAGTTTGGGTCGGCAGCGGCTCTCAGCTATGAGCCCCTGTTGGGATGTGTCAAGTGACTGTATTTAAAGGCTGAACCAGTAGCTTCCAGCAGACTCTTAAAGCAGAGTTTATAGAGCAGAGCACTTAACCATTCCCTGACCACCCACCATCCATCTGCTGTGAGAGAGTGAGACAGAGACGCAGACAGGATGCACAGAAAGCACCAGACACACGAAAAACAGGCACATATGGAAAAGAGAGTCAAGGAGAGACTCAAGTGTTTTTTTTCTCTTAAATGTCCCTTACATTTGTACAGAAAAAAATACATAGAGCAAAAACTGCAGAGAAAGCAGAAAATGTTAAAGTTGACAACCACACTGTGAGTGTGTTTTGTCAGGAGGAACGTTTGTGGTATCTGCCCAGCCACTCAGTAATGACTCGTAATAACCAAGCTATCTTTCATTAGGCTGAATGAGATTTTTTTTTCTTTCTTTACTGGCTCTGTTTTTCTCTCAGGTATTGGTCAGACAACACATTTAGCAGCTATTACTGTGATCATAAGCTAGAATATATGTGATTACTTTGGCTAGACTAACAGTCAAATCTGCTTTGGTTTTTAGAGCTCTACCCTCAGACTGACTGATGTTTCAGGTTAGGGTTAGGGTTAGGATCTTTAAATCATCTAACAATGAACCTTTCTCAGCTGAAATAAGGACAGCACAATTGAATGTAATAGGCATAGATAGTTGTAAAGACAAAATTTAATTGCGGAGACTGTGGAAATCGAATTTGCATGGTTTCCAGGTTCCCATGGGCTAGCATAAAATCTTTTTTTCACTTCAAGGTCTAATAGAATTCTCAGAAGGGAGGCATTCAATTTGTGCTGCAGCAGATTTACTGTGTGTGTGTTTTTTCTGTTCTGTCTTTTTGCATTATTACATTTTATCTCATGAAACATCTGTTCTGTCAGTCTATTCTAGGGGTCCTCAAGGATGAATTTAGGTAGGAGGTTCTGAGGTGGTTTTAGTGATCCTTTTAAGGGGTTCTGGTTGGCCTTTAGGAGATTCTTACCAGCACTTCAATGGCTAAAACATGGGAAATTTTGTGTTAGGCACTACCGTCCAACCCCATCAGAAAAATAATACTATTTGGAGGAATCCTGTTCATCCCTTCACTAGAGCTCCACAAACTTGGAACAATGAAACCGTTTTTGGCCTTACTAGCACATTATGTCAGAGTTTCCTTTACTTTAGTACCTGTTTGTACATTATTTACGGAATCTAAAGGATGATGTAGGGTCACTTGCCGAACATTTAGTGGTCCTTAAAGAGATTCTTACAGCCCACGTAACACTTTTTTTTATGAGTTTTTATTCATCATTATACAGTAGTAATATCTAGCAGGCAGTCCTTTACTAAGGTTATGGGTACGGGTATAAGTAATGTGATCTGGTGCTATTCACATAGAAAGTCGGTATAGAAGCTTTCAGGTTTGTATGAATGGAATTGCACATATGTTCCATTTTACTGTAAACGTAATTTTAAATGAGTGTCCTGTCTGAATACATCAGCACAGCAACCTAAATCTGACATAAAGTGCTCTATATAAACCAACCGAGGACTGTGTTTGTGAGCTTGGAAACGTGAAAGCCCCTCCAGCAGCAGCATTTGGTTTTCTTATTGCTTCCTTCCTGATGTTGAGATGTCTTGAATGTGAATGTTGTTCAGAAGATCAGATGCTTTTCCTCTTCAAACATTTCATATCTTACTTTCTATATTTTCAATTCATTTGCCTGTTTCTGTATAACTTCAGAGGTTAAGCAACACAGCATCATTGTCAAGGCCTGTCCAGCTTTGTATTGAATTTAATTATTAGAATCAATGATTAACTGTGAAATAAAGACTAAATCTAATGTAATTAATCAGGCGAATTTGATTTTTTCATGGTTTATCCATCTTGTTTGTTAGGTTTTGTTGTTTATTGGATTCCCTAGGTGTGTCCATAATCTTGATATTAATAACCGCTATTCTTAATACATAGGAACTGATTAGAGCATGCACACTTACTGTATACAAGATCAAACCATCTTCTACCAGGAGCAGAAGGATTGTAGTGTATTGGAATTTCTCAATTGCAGTATTTTTAACTACATTTAGGTCTAATCATCCTGGGTCTTTATAGTTTTGGCAGAATAGTGCAAAAAGGCATGCATCAATGCCCCAAAGCAAAACATAAAAATGTTCCATGACATAATTAGCTCTTTTTCTTATTCTGACTATTTTCTTACGCTTTACCTGCTGCCAGTGTAACCAGGTTAAGTAAGCTCTTTTGCATTTGTGTCTTTGGAAGTGCTTCATAATCCAGCTTCCACACTTTTCCGATGTCTGAAATCAATGGGAGGCTCCAACCATGTCTTTACCTACTTCCCATGGTGATTGGCCAGCTATACCAAGGTGAAAAAGGAACTAGGCTTTGATCTTTTCATGTGAATGCCAACGCTATGAATGCCTTTCAGGAGAGACTACCTGACTACCACCTGTATCCTGATTGATTCCTGATTTCACAACTTATAGTTCTGTTCATGTAACATCTAAACTATAAGGCAGCTTAAGTGGCACTCTCCTCAGATGAAATGTGTAGCAATTTCAACATTCATTCAACATTTTCTGGGTCTACCCTGACATATCCTCATTCTTGACACATCCCAAACCACTTCAACTGACTCCTTACATTGGAAACAAGCAGAAGTTATTCTCCAAATTTATTCTGGACTACCAGGATGCTGATCTTGTCTCTGGGTGAGGCCAGACATTCTACCAGGGAAACTAATTTAGGTCATTTGTATTTTTGGTTTTATTTGGTCACTGCCCAGACCTTATGACCACAGGAGTTGGTTGCAATGTAGATTGACTGGAAAACTGAAGGTTTCAGTGTCGGGGCCAGCTTCCAGCTCTTCACCACAAGTGTTCAGTTTGTTACCAAAGTGACACTGAAGCAATTTTCTGGTCAACCTCCTAATTGATCTTGACCTCACCTGTGAACTATATTCCCCTTCAGTGCATCTAGCAACAATATGCAGCTAAGTCTGAAGCAGATACAGGCATCAAGTGTAAGGCAACTGCACACAGTTCTAAAAGAGTGAATTATAAATATACAAGTGAAGAGATAATCAGAGGTCAGAGTGCACTGAAAGCAGAACAGTGATCCCAGGACAGTATTGTGTAAACATTTTGGACAAGTCAAATCTCAGCTGTTGATCACTTTAATTGATGCATCTCTATGGTTTAATTTGTATCAGGCATCTACAGTCTTGCATTTTGAGTTACAAATTGTTGGGAAAGAAATAACACCAATAAATAACAGCTAATATGACAAACAAAAAATGCCATGAATAAAAAACAGAATTACTGGAAAATGGCAAAGAAAAGTATGGGAGAAGTGTCCAAAGCAGAAAGGTCAAGAGATTCTCAGTAAAAGAAATTAAGAGACTGTCTACTCATTGTATTCAACAGCTGTTGAGGTACAGCTGTTCTTGGGTTGATTTCAGCCTTGGTTGTCAAATCAGAGATGTGTTGGGCTCCCCTAGAGCAATTCTAAAGTATTTGCAGCCAGGAGACAGTACTTCTCTATAACCAAGCACAGTGAAAGAGCAAAGACCCAAGTTTAACAGCAAAACAGTTAAATAGAAAACATGTGACTATTTCAGCCTTATAGAGAAGAGGGAAAAGAAGGGGCCCAGATATAAACATCCAAGCAACATGAGCCCAAACTGTTACAGGTGTGTTAGCAATTATGAACACCTTTAAACTTTTATGACTCTGGGAAGAGGGCCAACAACTGGAGAATGTTTTTACCGTCACTAATTTTCTATACCAGAGTTTGGGCTGTCAGGGTGGTTTCACTGGTATTTCAGTGCTCAATAAATCAAGTCAATGGGGAAAGCCACCCGCAACAAACACACATTATTCCTGTCACATTGACTCGCTCAATGTGTTTGTGAACATGAATGAGCCCTTTTTAAAAGTTTGGAATATGTCTGGCATAAGTAAACTGTAAATAATGTGGTTGACATCAATGTGATCAAATTACACTTGATTGTAAATTTGAGAAAGTCTACATATGAATGGTAGACCATGCAATTTTTTTTTTCTTCCTGCAGTGTTGCTGTTGTATGCACATCCATGAGTGGACCTGTATTTACATGCACGACTGGAGGAATAGCTTGAAACAACCCTATAACTAGTAGAGATATGTTGGCCTTGATATGATGTGCGTTACTTTACCAAGAGCTTTTCACACTTAAAGGCCTCTGGAGGACAAGATAGCTGTAGTAAGAAATGTCTTCTCTCTCCTGGCCCACTTCTGACCCTTTCCTGTTTCTCATGTGCACTGGTCTCTTGTTTCTTTCATCTGTATGCATTACCTGTCTTCCTGTCTGTTAGGAGAACGCAATTAAGCACTCTGCTACCCATTTCATGCTAGGACTAGTCTGTTGTAAAGTGCTGAGAGAACAACCAGAAACTTTTGTTAGGTAGAAGCATAATTCTGCAATACAAGTAATATATATATTCATTCACCTATATAAATGCTGTGGTGTGCATATTTGCTGGAGGGCTTTACAGTTTGTATATAAATACACTCTATTCAGAGACCTTTGGTCCAGATAACAAGACCTAAAAACAAAAATGCCATAAAAATAATTATTTGAGATGCTATTTTTCAGCAAACTGGCAAACCAGTTAACTTGTTCCACAGTGTTGTAGACTTTGAGTTTGCTTTCCCCAAGTACACCAGACACAATGGTACAATGGTAATTTTTTCTGCATTAATTTTTCTGACAGCTGTGGTGTTGAGCTGGGTTTTGGGTGACAGGTGTAAGCAGGCGACATGTAACAGCAGACTGAAGCCAGCCTAGACAAAACAACATACATCAGTGAATTTACTCGACACACAGGCGCCCATAGACTACAGCTTTCGACACAGTGGACCACCTGGCGAAGCATTGAATAGTCTTTGTCTGCGTGGGTCTGGCTGACAACTGACATGATGTATTAACCCACCGCTGAGAGCTCTGTGTTTTGGTCATGACATAGACACTCGCCAACTCTGGGCTGCTGCCAGCAGCTGCAGACCTGACAGTGAGGTTTTTTATTTTTGTTCAGAGACTTGTTACATAATGAGAGTTACATGTTTTTCTAATTAAATGCTTGACACAAAAGTACTACTTTCAATTCCCTTTTATGCTCCATGTGAAACTAAACAGAAGAATCAGTGTTGATCAACCCATTCTGCACCTCTGCTGAGCCTTGAACCTTTAGAACAACTGTATGCATCATGCATCAGGTTTAGTTTCTACTCTCTAATGAATCCAGTTTACAAAATCAGGCAGCTGTTAACTCTGTATTATTTATTATCTAATAAAGGTACAGAAGATCAAAGCTTGTTTTGATAAATGCATCTACACTTGCAAAATGTTCACTGATGCCATGTTTTATTATTTATCCCACAGTATCTCCTGTTCATGACATTAGCTGTGTTTACTTTTTCAGTGTTTAAAACCACACATTTTCCCTGACCTTAAAATCAAATCTATCAATCAATTAAAATGTTTTTGTTGCCTGTAGTGCAAAAGCTGTTACTTTGAGCTTACTCGGGAAAGAAAGGGGAGCTTTCTCCAACAAAATTTTGCTAGTGAACTTACTAATCTTGGGGAAAAAAATCATTAATTTTGCATCAACAAAAGCTACATATGGCAAAATTAAAGATGTAATAATTCCATCATGTTTTTTATTTACATCTTCTTGTTTCATCTGTCAACCCATCCTTCACCACTGTAAACAGAAAGGGGCTCAGAGTTGTTCCCTGATGTAATCCCTCAATCATGTCCTGCACCACCCTCACATACTTCTGTGCCACTCCTGACTTCTTCATACAGTACCACAATTCCTCTCTTGGTGTGATACTTTCAATCTTTGGCTACAGGCAATGGTGTTGTTTTGAAGTTTGACAACAGCGTGTTTCATCTGGCCTGACATCAATTGAAATAGTTCAATTGATTTTAGTCAGTGACAACTGATCAGAGCTACTGTTCAACATTTTTACCAGCAACAATTAGCGCTAAACATCAAAACGTGAAGCCGCTTTGTGGATATTTTCTACACACAACCAAGATAATCTTTCTTGTTCACACACAATATATTTTACTCACTGCTCAAGTCTGTAAAAGTTGTTCCAGTATATACGTGAGTCTTCAGCAGGATGATGTACCTTGTAACTTTGCATTAACGACTATTGAGAAAGGGTGAATGTTGCTTCTGACACTTGTAAATGCATCCCTTTGTTTGCTGACATAGCACAGATTATTAAAACTCATCATTACACTCACAGACCAAACAGGTGCAAGAGCAGTAGAACTGATGGTGGCATTGTATGGGACATCTTGTTTTTGTTTTTTTAAATGTGTGGCCAAATATACAGTATTTAGCAAATGTTGGTATACCTGGGTGTCCTGCCCAAGTAAATTATATGTGTGGAAAACACTGGATGTTTATCGCTGGGATGTTTTTGATAACAGTGTTTCAAATTAAAAATTAATTTAAATTCTTCAGCTCAGTACTGTATGAACCATGTTTTATCTTTAGTTCCCATTGTGATATTAATCTTTCCTAATTTGTTCCACGAGTCAAGTTGCACAAGAGGTTCCAACAGCTGAGTAGACTGTTTTACAATGTTACGACATCAAAATGATTTTTTTAGATTGGTAATACTGTAGAGTTTTTTTTTTCTTCTTGGAAACTTTTGAACGTAGATCCCTGTGCATGAAATGTATTCTCTCTTGCTATTTACTGTAGACGTGAGTCCTTTGGAGCCTTTGTTAAAACACTGGCATTCAGCCTTGGAATTCAGTCCCAAGGGTTTGGAGGATGACCTGATGGTTAAAACAGAACATCTGCAGCCTCTGCAAGGAGACTGCCACTTTAGTTTTAGAAACATCATGTTCATTTTCAATTTGTGCAGCATTTTTATCAAATGTGTAACAAGAGGTTAATTTTTTATGTTGTGCTTTTATTTTGTACTTTGACAGGTTGTGTTGCTGATGCATATTGTATCACTGTGAAGATGTGTTTGAGAGAGTTCTAGTGTTACAGTTTCTGCTGGAAAATGACTTGTCCACAGTCTGTGTAAAGTGTCTGCTGTAGGGATGACATTTTTTGTAGGCCAACCTGGGATATGAGCTCCACCCTGGTTCCCTCGACAAAAAGCCAGTGGGATTTTTCCTAATGAACTACACCACAGTCACATGGCCTCAACGTCATCAACACTAAGCTTTGAAATTATGGTTTAATTTAGTGGCTCTTCTACAAAAGTCTTCCCTCTTAGCATGACCTGGTCTATATGTGTTCCACCTTTTTGATATATGTAAAAGGTTTAAAAAAAATCATGAATGGGGATTAATTTAATGTTGTATAAATAAAACTTAAAATTTCTTCAACTTATTTCAATCTTATTTCCGGCATTTAACAGTAAGTCCTTTTAAAAAAAACCCACCGACTTCAGAATAGTGGAAATGGAAGTCCTAAAATGCTCACTTGTTTTTGAGTTGTAGGACTCATTTCCACAACTCTCTGTAAGACAGTTGATAAATTGCTGATATGTTTAAATGAGTGTTTGTTTGCAAGACCTGATGTCAGGCCTGTACTGAAGCATGCTTTCAGTTTCCTTTCATTAAGTTTGATGTGACAGTGGTCTCATGCCAAAAAGTTGTCCTGCATACTCTTTCCTGTTTTATTTTTTATTATGGGCACAGTCCAAGATATTAATTTGACTTAAGCAATATCAGACTCTTTTTTTATCTGTCTTTTTTTATACTCTGTCCAGGCCAAATTATCAGAGGTCTATTCTCTGGTTTATTAATCACACAGAACATTTTGTTCATGTCGTGTTGTGGACGTCTGTCTGTCTGTCTGTCTACTCATTGTTCACTGTAAAGAACCTTTTAAAGTTCTCAAAGCCTGGAAGCTTTTATCCCAGCATGAAGTTTATTGTGAACCATACTCTCTAACAAGACACCTCAACAAACCCTGGGAGCAGTGTATTCCAGTAGTTTCCACTAGTGATGGGTTGGATGGTTGGCCACTTCTGTATTCTCGTTGTGGTTGTCAAGGCAGAGACAGAAATAAGTGACTGATTTGGAAAAGTAGATTCTGAAATCCAAATTCCAACTCAAAATACCATTTAGTAAATGGTATTTCAAAGATTTAGTGTTGCTTTGTGATGTTACCTGCAAAGTTGATATAAAATCTTTGTCATTGGAATCTATTGATCTTCATAGATTTTATATGAAATTTAGATGACTTGAGTTGTTGTTGGAGATTTTTCTTAGTATTTCAGCTTTAGTTTCTCTGTATTTACCCATTACCGGTGAGCCTGGAACAATATTTAGTTTTGATTATGTTCATTGTGGAGAAAGTGGACTGGCAGTTGTGTGTGGAGCCAAACATGGTCAAGATGTATAGGGCTATGTTCCTCAGACCTGTGAAAGCTGTTTCAGGGACCATTTGGAGCCAGAAACAGAAGGGTCAGTTCTTACAAACTGCTCTTTCAGGACCACGTCTGCTTGGAGATCAACTGCATCTGGAGAGGCCAGCATTTACCCATCTAAAGTGATGAGAAATTGGTTCTGAATGAATGGTGAGCTGCTGTCCAAAGCTGAAGCTGTCAAAATGGTTGCTGAAGTTTACAATCAGTTATCAATGAAGTCAACAATCTCGCTGTCCCTGAACCTGTTCCTGTACTGCTGGGAAGTGTGCACAGTCTCCCTGCACGTCTCCCTTGAAGACCTCAAGTTTCCTTTGAAAAGAGAGAGTACAGCTGTCATCAGTTCACAAACTGACCAAGCAAAAAGGGTCCCATTGTCCATATGTTTCTCATTTTATAAAAAGAGAGAAAACTGTGTTGCCTTCTGACTTTTTAGCTCCGCCAAAATAGATGCTACTTCCCTCCTAATGAACCAAAAGCGCGCTAACACCCTGCCTTTGCTGAGCCATCTCACATTGTTGTGCAGCAAAAGATCATCAGCATTGGCATCAACTTCTCTGAGGAATTCCCTTAGCATGCGATGCTGGTAGGAAGAGGATGCCCTGAGAAAATTTATCATTTTCATCATTGTCAACATGCTCATCTGACAGGGAGGCACAGAGGACAGATTGATGAATGATGCAATGGTAAGCTATGAGCTCAGGATTGTCCTCTTGCTACAGCTCCTTTCTCTCTCCCTATCATAGCAGACGCTCCATCTGTGGTTACTGAAACCACTTTTTTGGCTCTATTCCTCTTTTTATTTACATCTCCTTAATGGCCAGGGAGATGTCTTCTCTTGTACTGGTCTTAAGGGGAGTGAAACTGAAAGCTTCCTGGTCTGTGTTGAAAAATCTGACATACACTAAGAGCTGAGCATTGTCATATATGTCAGTGGACTCATCCACAGCAAAACCTACACACGGTACCTTATCCATGGCTTCATCTAGCTGGGTTAGCACGTCCTAAGTCAATATTTCACTTTTCTTTGTGGCAGATGACACTGTCATCTCAAGTAGAGTCATGCATTCTTCATGCACCTCCATATGTAAATGGCTTTTTGTGTTGACCCAAAATCCAAGCAACTCTGAAGGAACACTCATGCACACGTTGTTGGGCAGTGACTGTGTGGCTCAGGATCCTGGTGGACTGTCATATTGAGCTCTGAGACTACTTATTTTCTGTGATCTCACTTCAGATTTGAGTGCGTGTGTGTGTGTTTGTTCAAAACCTTAATGTTTTGTCTCATAATGGCGTTTCACTTTGGCACTTTTAATACAGTAAGTGCCACGGTTTCTGAACATACGAGACACACTGGTTTAGTGCTCCCATGAACATGAACATAAATGAGTCTGTCCATTCCGGATTAAATGCTCTATTTTTGTTGTCCATTTTCTTTTTTCTTTTTTTTTGGAGAGCGCTATTTGTTCCTTATTTTTCTCTCCTTTTCTGTCTTACCTGTCTTTTTCTTAACTTTTTCCCAGCGTTGTTTGTATCTCTGCCTTTGTTGTCTCTACATGTATCATTATCTCTCTTTTTCGTTCTACCGTCTTTTCATGTGTAACATGCCTCTAACTCTCTCATCTGTCTGCACTGTAGAGTCGCAATGTTTACCACCTTTACACAGACTTGATTGGCTGAGTGGTGTCACTGGGGATGGCTTAAGTTGCATACAAGTGGTCTGTGCGTTTCCTCATCCACTAAATCACTACCATAAAGACTGCAATAGCTGTGCCGATTAAAATAGATGCGCCCCTGCAGGTTTTAAATTATAACCTGGCTGTAGGTCCAGATCCGTATGGGACAGCTCCTGAGTCCGGACCCGGACCACGGTCCGCTTGTTAGTGACTGTTATACATTATTACTAAATTAAACTTTAAATTTACTAGCTCCTAGATGGAACGGCTGAGTAACAGACCAAGTTACAGTAGCACCCATCCTAAGTAATATGCTTGTTCTAATAGGTAAATCGGTACACATGAATTCTGGGCAGATGGGTACTATTCATTGTATGGATGATTATTTGATTTGATTGATCAACAGCCTGAGAAGCATTTTAAGAAATATTTGGACATTGTGTGGTTGTATTAACTGTCATTGATTTGTGTCTGTGTGATTGATTCTGGTAAATAAAACAAGTACTTCTGTTCCTTCTGATCAAATCTTTAAATTGTCTTGGCCCTGCATTGTGCCGGCGGTGTTAGTGACATGATGATGGTCTCTGTCTGCTGGTACTGGACCGGCTCTGATTAAACTGTCAACTGAGACATGATGGTTTGGACTAAACCAGTATGAGACATATGGAGAGAATTACTGGCTGACTGGGTTCCAATCTGTGGTGGTATTGGATAGTTCTCTGTTCTCTGATGACTACTGGATTTGTTATCCAAGCATTCCTGGCATTTTCCTTTTCCCAGACATAAACTGAGGGACACTTTAGCATTGGCTCGAACGTGATTCATGCTGACTTTGAATTTATTGACGTTTTAAATATCAGAAGTTCACAATCAAATCCTTGGTTATTCTAGTGACCTGGTGTTGTTTTTCAGACAGTGATGCATTTGCGTTCAGGTCGCCTGTCGCCGTAGAGCGTTGACTGACTTTATCAGTCAGAGTCAGTATGTGATTTACTTGTGGTTTGAAAGCACTTTGTGTTAGTTGGCTCATGCTGAAACATAAAAACAGGGAGAGCTCAGATTCAGCATGTGTACGCAAATACCATAAGTCAGTGTTGGTTCTGAGGCTGCTGCAGGATTATCTAAAATAACGTCAATTATTGATTAATTAGTATTGAATTTTTACTCCACAACTTCACCCCCACATTGTTATATGGAAAAATATGTAGCTTGTGCTATTCGTTTTCATCCTGTACCAAAGTGTTTGGTCAATATCGGCAGGTTTACACTACCTAAAATGCCACTGAATGAAGGTTGTCTTATGTCTCATTAAGCTCCGTCAGTGTTTCTCATTAAAAATAATGACTCTTACCGCTGCTTGGCTGTTAACCTTCAGTGACAAAGTCAGTATAGTGGGAGTAATTGAAATTCTGTGATCTCCACAAGTTTGTGGCCAAAGCATAATGGGACACATGAAGAAAGTGTTATTTGCTGAATGGGTTTCTGTTGGGTGGTATTGAATAGCTGGGATACTTCCTCTAATAACTGCTGATTTTGTTGCCTAGACAGATGGAGGAGGCTTTTGTATTTGAAAACAAAACAGTATCCTCCTTATTCTGACCACTGGCAATTACAGGTTCACTCACTTTCTCCTCACTATAATTTTGGTCAATCTAAAAGATCTATGAACTGAGATCACAATTTTTTTACACTTAACAATACTTTATGTAAAGCCTGCACACAAAGGCAAGTGACAGGTCTTCTTATGACAAGACATAGCAGATTTCCTGAAGTTATAAGCCACAGCCTCTGTAGTCTTTTTTTTTTTTTTTTTTTTTTTGTGCTTCCTGATTGAGTGAGTGATTGAGTGACAGAGAAGGAAATGAATACGTATCAGTGGTTTTGCCTAGAATGAAAATTTCGGCTTCATTCATGCTTGATGAAATGCATACCGTCTTATGATCTGGCTTTCAGCATTAATACCACAAGCTAATTGTCTTTTTTCAGTTCATGTTTCATACTCATACAGTGAAACATCAATATGTATCTATGTTATTGTTTGTGGTTAAAGATGATGTTTTCATGTGTTTGTGGAAGCAAAGGAATTCCAAGAAGTTCCCATGTTAATGTAATTATGTCTGTTTAATAGGACAATGTGGTCTTGAATGTTTCCCTCTGCATTAATTGTGATGAGGAGAACATTGCTGTCTCCTCAGCAGTAGACTCCATCTGGATAAAATCTCTTTTTATTGGATAGCTCTTCAAAAGCTCTGGCTTTGAGATTGCTACTGGCTAAAATAACAGTGCCTGTGATTCTGGCGATGACTGCCTTTCTCTCTCTATTTTTCTGTCTGTCTATATCATTTCTCTTCTGTTGTCTGTCCTTGGCCGTTTGTTATTGTATGCTGCAGTATAACCATATACTAATTGTTGTGCATAAATGTAGATTACATTAAATTCAATCTAATTGGCTCTAAGGACAAGCAAACGATAATTTAAATATTATTATATTATAATTTGTGTTACATTTGTGCATTACTTTTTTATTTACCTATCAATTGCAAGTTTCTCCATTTCTGACACTGGTGTTTAGTTTAGTACCACCTCATTTAGCCTTGGCTCTGCTCTGGATGAGTTGGTGGTGTATGTTTTAGTTTTGTGTGAATGTGGGGGTTTTTTTAGCATTAAATGTGTGTTGAGTGAACGCTCACAAACTAAATGTCTAATTTTCTCTGCCTTTTGATAGTTTTGCTGTGGTTTTGGCATGTAAAAGTGTTTGATTCCTCTTTGAAAGCATTCACAGTAGTCTGGGAAGACTTTTATATAAATATTATAATTACAGACAGCTTACTTAATTTGTCCTTCTAATCCTTCTAAGCATGTGCATTCCCAGACAATCACTGACCCACCACCAAACCCGGGGGCCGGCAGCACTGTAATTCCCACTAAATCTTCTCAAAAGGCTTCTGAAATAATAAACTAATTCAATGGGACATTACGACATTACATGCAGAAGCTGGTGCAGTGTACACCTGGGATATGTCACATTTAAAGTAGATGCACACACTGTAAAACTTATGTTGGGACAACAGTCTTGTTGTTTGAACAAATAGGTTAAGAGATGATGAACTGTGTGGCTGTCTGCATCACACATGAAACTGTTTCTTATTAAAGATTTAATGATCTGTTGTGATATACATTTTATGTAGTCTTGATTTGGGTGTGTACAGTTGTCATTAACATCGAAAGCATGTCATAATCAACTTTAATCAGTTAAAACATAATTTCACATCAACAAAACTGTGACCAGTGAAAATGCTGAATGGCTAGTAACGTTGGAAACAAAACTAGCCACATTGACTAATGAGCAAAAAAGTTAATATGCCCTGATTACAAAACTTCAGTTTCCATATTTATTTCTTCTGTTAGTTCAGTTAATTCAGCTACTTTTTTTACGAAGTAAAATTTTTGAATAATATATAGATTTTCTTTGTTTGAGTTTTCATTTATTTTATCACATTCTGAGGATAGATTAAACATTTTCTTACACTTAATATATAGCAGCATTGCATTTAAATTGTGTAATTTATGTCAAATGCTTGTTGTGGCCTTCCACAAGCTTCACTCTACTTTTCAGGAAGTTTGGCTCATTCTTTTAGGCAGAACTTGTGCAGTTGAGTTAGGCTCGTGGATCTCCTGCTTTTTCAGGTCAACCTACAAATTTTCTATTGGATCACGGTCAGGGCTTTGTGATGGATAGTCCAAAACTTTTACTC
>JAUBNQ010000023.1:22348469-22374040 GCA_032353495.1 Ctenopoma kingsleyae
CCACTTTCATTTTGACAAAAAGTCAAGACGTAAATGGGGACGTGTCCAATGTTTATTTAAAGACACACTAAATAAATATAGCACCATTTCAGAGGAGAAAACATTGTGAACAAACAGGAACATTCTGGGTTGGAAATTACGTTATTTGCTGATAATTTCAATATTAACTGTAGCTGAATTTGTTGATGTAGTTCGTTGAAACAAAGTGATTTTTATGGGTAATGTTTAGATTAGTTACAGATAATCAGTCTATCCCCAGCCCTGCAGAGGACATGTTTATTTCAGTTTGACATGTAGCTTCCCCGACTAAATAAAGACACATGCAGTGAGATAATGTAAAACATCCAAGACAAATGGGGTTTCAGAGTGACTTATTTCACTAAATAATGCCAGCATCATTCATTGATTGTACAGACGTCTGCTGGAAAGCAACTTTTTTACAATGCAAAGTTTTTAGATTAAGTAAAAGTTTTTTAGGCTACTAGTATTTCAATATTCAATCTTTAAAAGGCTTCAATATAATATGTAAGAAAATTACAAAAGAGTCTCTTGTTCGTAGTTGGTTAGAAGCATCACAAAGACAACAACTCTTACACTAACCTACAGTACTGTGCAAAAGACTTAGGCCACTATTGGAGTTTTCCCAGCAATGTTATGATGTCGATATATATTTACAGTTTTTACATTAGAACAACTGGAAACACTTCTTGGCTGATATCCTTTCATAAAGACTTTTCCGATCAGGTTTTTGTGGGCTACTGAAGAATCAACTTGGCATCCAGTCTAAGCTGCCAGATGCTGAGTCAGGTCCTTGCTGGACTTTGTCCAGTGGCTCAAAGAAGAAACTCAGATTTTGACAGGTCCTACACTCCTACTTTTGTCCTTGACCTCTTCAGATTCCTCTACAGAGATCACAGATGTACAGAGATCACAATCAGTATTTGTCACTTTCGCCTAAAAAAGCTGTTTGTTTTTTCATCTATTTTTGAGTTTTTAATACTGTTTACATATTTTATATATATCTATATAGATATCTATCAGACATATAGACATATATCTATATAGAGGTATAGATATATCTATATAGATATATATAGATAGATATATCTATCAATCAATAGATGGGGGGGGGTGTGTGTGTGTGTGTATATATATATATATATATATATATATAAGTGTAATATGGCATGTTGACTAATATGGTCATAATCATACTGTGAAAACAACAAATGTAATGGTGACCTAAGACTTTTGCACAGTACTGTATATCATTAAAAGTTTCTCATATTTAAAGTAGAAATGAAAGAAAAAAAGAAGTAATGTGTCCGTCAAGTCATTGAATGGTGTTAGTCCAAAGTGACCAGAGGGAGGCGCTTTAGTCCTGCGAAGGTTTTCACAGCAAAGTTTGAGGGTCAAAAAGTAAAGGTTTTCCTTACAGATTGTACTTCACAAAGCATTCATTTTAGATGTACAGCTGTTCCTGTCCACACCCATATAGTATTTGTAGCTGACTCAGATTCTTTAAGGTTTGTGACTAGATTTTTGTTACGGTATTCTCCCCCTGACTTAGAACTGGTCTGTGTAAATTGTACTGGCATTCAATGTGTACGACATGTTCTAACATACATCAATATAAATGAACATTTCCTATAATTCCTGAACAGCTAACACTTTAGGAATGCAGTTTCATCTTTTAATTTCCAGTTTATTCCTTAACTATGAGGACATTCTTAGCTATTTGTGCTGTTTGGAGAGCTTCATTCCCTACTACTTCCTGAAGTTTCCAAACTGAATGCCCCGCCGTCCGGTGACGCAGCGAAAGGTAGACGGCTGGATATTCCAGTATTTAACAGGGTTGGCAAACAGACTGATGCCTGTGTACAGGTTCTTCTTGACACTGGGTGTGATGGGACAGAAGTCGTTGACTCCCACGCTGCTGATTTTGTTGCCATGAAGGAAAATCACCTGAACAGATAAAGAATTTGCTTTTAGTTAATTCTCTGCTTTCTCAACTATGATTGGGAATTCTGTTTGGAACTGCTGCTTTACTGCTACCTTAAACCCACTTTTCCTATCTTGTAATACAAGTTAAAAACAAAAAACTTCGAAAGTTGTGCATCATTTTAATAAATAAACGATTTATTATTTAATTTGTTAAATTGTTTTTATTAACACGATGCCCCGCTTTCGAAGTTGTAACTCAAAGAGTTACAACCTTTCTAACCAGGTTGCTGAGCTGAAGGAAAGTGCTGTATTTGAGACAGCTGAAATGTTGGAATGATGCATTCTAGAGAGAGCAGTCGTCTTCAGACCTGAGGGTGAGCAGTTCAGTTTTCAGTACCGCCAGGCTACATGTCGAGGTGTCCTTGGACAAGACACAAAACCCTTTACTAGGGCAAATATGTAGTCTGGAAGCTGTCCAACAACAATTTCCTCAAGGGGTTCAATAAAGTATCAGTTATTACTAATACAATGCATTCTACTGTTCACCCTAAGTGACATGTGAAGGATTGCAAAAAGACTGCCACCCTTTATTCAACGTCAGCTACACTACAACTGCACACTGAGATTTGGGGGAAATCCTCTTGTTTGGTGTCTTTTCTAACCATCACAATGATTGGGAATGAGTCCTGAGTTGTATGTATCTTGAGAGGATAAGTTGTAACAAAAGTTTGTCAGGTGCTCTTTAGTGTAATATGGCATGTTGATCAGTATCATCAAAGTGCCACATTTGTTATAATGTTTGTATCTCACCTGGAGGTAGCGCAGGGAGCTTAGGCCTGGTGGGACCTTTTTCAGGCGGTTGTTGTCCAGGTGGATTTCACGGATGTTTGGGATGCTGATTAAGCTGCCATTTTCTACAAACTTGATCTGATTAAACCCTAGTCCTAACCTGCAAAAAGGATAAGAGATAGTCAGCAGGTATTGCTACTTGTAAATAAGAATGGTTAGCTCTGAAGAATTTATTCTTTTGTGGTATTTTTGTCTTTTCTCATTTTCTATATTATTTCTTATATTGTATATTACTAGTTTTGTACCACATAATCAAGAAAAATTCCCTGTATGTGGAGACCTACAGTACTTGGGTATGAAGACAGATGGATAATTTGTCAATACAATTAACTGTATGGTAATGGAGGTTTGCAGAATTGTAGGTATTAGTTTTCACCTCTGCAGGTTTTTGTATCGGATGAAGTCTTCTACTTCTACTTTAGTGATCCTGTTGTAGTCCAGACTCAGCTCTGTGATTGAAGATGGGAAGTCTGGGAGATACAAAAAGCATAACCAATGTGAAGGGTATACTAGGCGTACTTTATTACTTTCTCTGAACTGTATGGAAACAAACCTGTCAAAGCATCACATTTAGTGATATTAGCAGTGTTTATGCCATATTAAGTTTTGAAGTTGTTGGTCCAGTGTAATAAGACTTGAGGTGAGAGACTTAAAGAAGAAGAAAAGGTTAGCGTTTAAATCAGTATAACATGACATGAGTGACTTTTTACCTTTTGGTACAACAGTTAGTTTGGCCTCTGCTATACCGATATACAGGGTTGACAAGCCGTTAAAAGCTCCCAGCTCAATCCCACTGTTAGCCAGGGGGTTGGCGCCCAGCTCTGTTTGGACAGGCACAAAAAATGTGATTTGATTATTAATGATCTATAATATCTCCTGATAAGAGTAAAGAAAGTAAAGTGCATCACAAGATGAAGATGTTGTGGTAATGTTTTTACAGTGTATTTGCTCTTAAAGATCTGGGTGTCTGAGTCTTGGAAAATTCCTGACACTAGTCATCAGAATACAGAAGTTGAGTCCTGGTAATTGGACTATCTTGTTAGGTCGAAATGTTTCGCTACTCATCCATGTTGCTTCATCAATCTCTGGAAAATTGGTAGGATACCTCAAATTTATCCTCCAGGTTAGTTATAGTTATCTCTTTTAGTCCTTTCTACCCCATTAATATGGGTTGTTAACTGTGCCTTCCTGGTGGATGTGTGAAGTGGTCTAGAATTTTGTGGTGATATATGATATGACAGCATGATAAATTGGAGACAGATTGTGTCTAAGGCTTCCACTTCTGTGGACAGAATGTGTGTGTAAATGTGTACAGTAAAGATTGACATTTTCATCTCTTTGAAATGGACAGCAGAGAAACCCACAATGTAGAAGGATGACAGGATCACAATAGAGGGCATAAAGGACAAGTGGGTGAAGAACCTTTAAGACGGGGAACTCACTCAATCAGAGAGGTAGGTCTTAACCAGAAACCTGCGCCATCACACCCAAGCAGGTTTCTGTGGACTTTGTTACAGTCACAGAATATTCCTAGTAGATAAACAATCTGCCAGTGGCAGAAGCTGAACAGCATTTTCCATTGCTCAGCTGCCACTTTCTAACCTCACCAGACAGGAGAAAATTGCTCTGATATCCCTTAGCAGGGCTGAAACCATCACCACACTGCCAGCGGACAAAGGAAGACGCATGATCATCCTAAACACTGCAGATTACCATGAAATGTAATCTCGCTTTTTTTATATGGACACATATAAGAGAAACTGAAAAGACATCCCTGCAGCAATTACAGGATGGTTATTGGCTGCGTAAAAAACTTGTCAACAACACTGGTGACAGTAATTTATCATTGTTTCTATCCTGGAGAGGCAGGATATGCCCTGCCTTTATGGACTTCTCAAGATACACAAGTGAGTAGCCCCGCTAAGACTCATTGTAAGCATTGTTACCTCTGTAACATATTACATTGCCAATTACCTGACCACTATCTTAGGACAGTAGCACACACAGACCACCACATTTGCAATTCAGAGGAGTTTACTTCTAAGCTGAAACTGGATACCACTGGGTTCCCCAGTGTCGCCTGTTGATGCCAACTAGTACGTGGAGAAGAAAGCAGTCAACACCTTCTTGGGGACAGCACTGACCCACTGGTTCAGGTATGTGGGTGACACCTGCGTGAAGGTCAAAATCCAGCAAGTATAGGCCCTTATAGACCACATAAACACAGTGGACATGAACACCAAGGTTACCGTGGAACATGCTGTTTGAGTCCTACCACCCAGTTGCCACACCAACTGGGAGTCATCAACATGCATCTCACCCAGCACATGAAGTTTCCTCAAGCCTTTAAACGCATCTTTCTGGATTCTGTTTATCTTGTTTTCGTGGAAACGAAGCTCGATGACGTTGGGAGGGAGGTTTGCAGGGATCTCAGTAAGTAGGTTGTAGGAAAGGTACAGCAGTCTGAGACGATTCATGTTTCTGAAGGCCTTGGGGTGAATCTTGGAGATCTTGTTGTTGATGAGAAACAGGCCCTGTTTTGGGAAAAAGAAGTCAAAATTAAACCTAATAGTTTGTTAAACTAATGCTGCTTTCACACATGCACTGGAAAGGGAAGGTTTCCGAAGTTCTCCAGACTTTAACTGGGTGAGCAGGTATATGTGAGAACGGAAACATCCAAGTCAGTCAGCTTGGAGATTACATGGACTTTTCTTCTGCAAGGTTCCTAGTACAAAGTCTGTGTAATGTCCATGCGAGCTCATGTGCGAATACTGCAGGTAATTGTCCAGAGTATTCACAGCGAGTGAGTTGGCGATCCTTTTCATTCGATCTGCTCAACACAACACCAGAAACTATAAGAAATATTTATCATTCTTTTTTTCTGTTGTTATAGTATTTAGAATGTCCATATCCCAGATCTGCTGGAGCTTACCAGTGCACTGTGCACTACTTTAGAAAACTTCCAGAACATTCTGGTTGGGCAAAGAAAATGACTTGGTCCAGGGTTTTCCATTTTAAGACAGGTTTCACAAGCATTTGTGCATCATTTGTTCATACATTCTGTTTTGTTTTGTTTTTTTCAGATGGATTTTATCATTCTATAGCTTTCAAACTTCACACATGCCTGATGTTTAATGTATGTTTGTGTAATGTTGCCAAGAATGGGGGTGTTATTCATTACTACAGTATGTGCAGGGTAAACCTGTCCTCAAGTTTTTTCTTACATAAAGCATGTGGAGGCCTTTAAAGTCGTCTTCCTTGATCTCTGTGATGTCATTGTTTTGGAGATCTATCATTACAGTGTCTTCAGGAATCTTCTCAGGAACAGAAATCAGACCTTTTGGCAGAAACACAAATACCAGAAAAAACAGACTTTACAAAAACCAGACTTGAACAAAAGTTATGAAAATCAAAGCTTAGGCAGCATCAATGTGTTATATAAGCTATACAAGTAAAGATGTCATTGCAATGGTATGCAAGGTATAAAATACCTTATGAACAGTTCTCTGATCAGCGATCATACATGGCTGTGGTAATAAGGCCAGTAACCATTGTTGTTCGTGCACCGTAGTTTTTAGAAAGTCTAGTTAAAGGAATTTCATATAGACTCAACTGATATTAGAATCAGCTTTATTCTGATTCTGATATAATCGGTCTCCAACTGTTGCATCGACCCATAGGCTTTTATGATAGAAGATTAAATCAGATTAAAGTGTGAGAGAGCCCAGCTTCATTCTAAGTGCAGCAATGACCAGCTGCATTACTTGGAGTTGTGTCATTCATTGTGTACAGAGGAAATAGTCATGATAGAGTAACTGGGTTATGCCACTCAAGGGAATGAAACTCATGATATTGCTTCTTTTTTATAGGAAATAGGACAAAATGTGTAATATGAAGTGTAATCTGATGCAGGCACTGCTGGTATGTTTTTGTCATTACAAAATGAGACCAAAGACACATTTCAGTTTAGCTGGACAGATCCTGGCTTTAGAATAGAATTTAAGATTGTTGAGATCATGCCCTTTCTTTGTGCAGTGTTGCACTGGGCTAAAAAGTTTAGTGTGAAAATCCTGTTAGGCTGCGTAGCCTCTACAACTCAAAAATGAGATGCATGATGATGCAAGATGCCATAATTTTATCTGTTAAAACGGGAGGGAAAAAAAGTAATAGTAGTAAAAAAAAAAATTGTTAGTTTCTGTCATAACAGTAAATTTGTCAAGTAGCTGAGTGTTGGATGATTTGCATGATTTTTAGCAGTCTGCCATAAAAGTTGTTCTCTTAAAAACTATTAAACACATAAATGAGCCACAAATTCCATGATTACCATGAGCACACTCACTTGTATATTTTGGAAATACTTGTTAAAACAAAAATGTGAATTAAACTGCCACTGAAAATAGTCCCCACAAATGCAGTATTTCCTCCTCCGTTTGAGTACAGCTCCCAGTTGATGGAAAGTGATGGAAAGTTTCTTTAAAAACATAAACTATATACTATATGAGCCATTTTTAAATATCTAAATCTTTAATAAGACCCAATAGGCTTGGGACTGAGAACTGAAGGCAGGGTAGGGAAATCTAAAAGCATGGAGACTCAACATATCCAGATGTGTTAAGACTGAGTGTGTTCTAACCCTTGTCAGAGCACTGCACCACTCCGGGTGAGCAATGGCAACCAGCTGGACAGTTTTCATCTTCATCATAGTCGTCATCATCATCGTCGTCGTCATCGTCATCATCCTCATCAGTCGAATCAGCCATCATGATTTCATAGTTTTTCATGAAGTCCATGACATTGATTGGCTGGTAAGGTTTGGCATTGCCTAGTGCCAGTAGGCAAAGCAAGAGTAAGATCCTCATGGTTAGAAGACTGGTTGGTGAAACGGTGACCAGGGAGAGCTGTAGGACAAGACAGAGGTTATGTTAGCTCTCAAGCCAACAGACATGAGTAGATGCAAATGTAGTGAGAAAATAACCTGTCCAAGCTGTGGAATGTTTTTTTCCCTGCAGTTACATTTCAAAGTCCGGGACCGGCATGTACCTCTTCTCCTTCTTACTTCCTAATAACTACTAACTAGTTTCAACTTTAATTTACTTGCACCACTGAGACTTGCCACAGTGAGGGATCAAAAGTAATGGTGGGTCTTGTGACTTGTACTGCTGTTTTTCAGTTATTGTTTGAAATATTATTTACATGTATTATAATATAAGTATAGAATTTTTCCCTTTGGAAGGAACTCATTGGAGTGAAAAGTTACTACAGGCTACTCCAGCTCTGTTATTGCATATCCATTCATCCATTTAATTTACTGTAAAGCTGTTATGCACTAATATGAATGCATCTGCATTCCTAAATGTAAATCAGCCATCATGCTCTTTAGAGTAAATGTGACCACAAATATTTACTGAGTATATAACTTCTCTGGCTATGTATTTTATTAATAAGCACAATGACTTTTCTTAGCTGTTACTGTAATACAGGTGCATTAACATAACATCCAGAAGCTGTGCCAGTCCAACCATTTTACTATAGAACAGAATCAGTATCAAAATATCATAATAAAATTCAGTCCATTTTCATATACATTAGCCACTTCACTAACTTCATATCTTTGAATGTCGTAATTTGCTGGATATTATCAAGCTAAATTGCTGTAAAACGTGACATTAATATCCTGCAGTAGTTGCTGCTAAGTCAAAAAATATAACAGATGCTGATTTAGCTGATTTAAATTTGTTTCCTTAGAACAAAATGTGTTAAAACACTTAGCTCAACAGTGCTGCTGCTACTAGCTCCCAGTGTTTAGAACTACTTGGAATCTCTATGGTCCACTAAGTTTGAAAAAAAAAAAAGTTTGTTTATACAGTCAGTGGACACGTCCACACTGTCTTTCACAATTCCGGTTAAGACTAGTATTTATTAGTTATATGTAAATGTTGCTGAGAAACATTGGTAAACTGTCTTAGCAAGAATTTATTCATTTTATTACTCAGTCATAGCATTGTGACAGTTACTGTATGTACATTTACAGGCATATAGTTATTTATCAGACACTTTTACCCGAAGCAACTTGCAATTTACACTACATGGGGGTCAGTGTTTTGCTTAAGGACACTTCAACGTGTCGCCTGAAGTAACTGTGCTTCAACCCTGTGGTTCATGGATAAATGATTTACCAACTGAAAAACAGCTTAAAAACTCTCTACTCAAGATCTAATATGAGTGGGGAAACTCCATTTTAATTCAGTAATCCTTAAAACTACTTTTAAATACTTCAAAAGATACCTCAAGAGAGAGCAAAGTGCATCATTGTGCACTACAGCGGTGGATTTCTACACAGTGGTTGCCAAGGTAACATAATACAAGCATTTGGACAGCGGTATTTACTCCTGTATCCCTAGAGTGCTGTAGTAGACTTAATAGCAACCACCATTCTTGAGTGCTCTAGCCATATAAAACTGTAGTAACCATTATGCTCTTCAGTGCTTGAGTTTCATTTTCTCAGCCTGATTTAGGAATGTATTTCTCAAACAGTACATGATGAAAGGGCATACAGAGTTCCTGGAGCGATCAGTCTCAGTAAGTGCTGCATTTTTTTTCTACCAGTGTTTCCATGAAGCCCTGAAAACCTCCTACTGGAAATATGTTCTTGCAGCCAACATAAATGTTTCTCCAGCTCTCACCTATTCACCATCTGTGGTGATTCACAAAATGATTTATATATCTTCCTGTATTACATATTCACAAAACCAGCAAGGCTGAGATTGTCTTGTTGCGTGCGCCTGTTAATCATGATGCATTTTGAATCCTTCAGTTGAGCGTTCAGTCTACCCACAAATATGTGGTGGTGGTCGAGGATATTGCTGCAATAGCAAATACCACTCACCATAGACCCTTCTTCTGCACCCAGGCTGTCTCTTACTCCCCATGTGCAAATTTAACATAAAAGAGGCTGTTTTCTCGATGCTGGGCTTCTGCTTTAACAGCAGATATTTCTCTTGTTATTCTGTTTCTCTATCAAACCAAACAAGCTTTGAATTCTGATTAAATAAATCTGACTTGACTCCACTCAGACTGGTGCAGTTTAAGTGTTTTTGTTCTGTCTGTATTATACTCACTTCTCCAGAAGGTTGCATTTAATAAAACATCCAAACCAATCACCAGCCATTATCCCCCATTTGATCGCTGTTGTTTCCATCAAGACTCTCACACAGCATTTCTCATTACTGCTTATGGCAGCAACTAGTGATTATATTCTAGAACAAATAGTGCAACATTTCCATCCATCAGCTAAAGGTAACGTCTTCATGTATTTTGTGTCGGACGAAGAATTCTCACACTGGACAAGCTGGAACCAGAGAATAACTAGTATGTTATATTGTAGTATGATAATTACTGCTTTAAAAATAATTAGACAATTTTGATGAAGAAAGCAGTCCATTATCACATCTGTTGGTAGGTAAATAGTTTCAGTATGCATACCAGTAAAACAAAATATCTGCTTTGTACTAGAGATGGAATTTTGAATGTTGAGGTGATTCAGATAATTTCTCTCATGTGTTTGTATTTACGACTTGTAAAGACTGTATTCCATGGAAAAATTACTTTACATTTTTGTTAAATGACATATTCTTCTTAATTACATCTCTAGGGTGAAAAACGCATAACTGACCACAGTATTTACTATAAAAGCCAACCATTAAATCATTAAATCATCTTCCCTTGAGAGTTTGCCCATTGTTTTCTCTTTAAATGTGATTCACAGGCTCATGAACATTCTTGTAAACTATACAGTGTTGTGTTTAAATTTCTCATTAATAACACATTTTTATTGTTTTTTCCACAATAGAAAGATACATGAGATGGTAAAATTAAAATTTACAGACACAGAACCTACAGCCTAGTCCTATGGCTCCACTGAAACACCTCCACCTTGAAAGCAGTCTTACCAACCTATCTGAACACCTCAAACCTGCCGCATGCTCTGAAATCCAACTTGTTAAAACCTTAAAAATATTAGGTATTATAGTTAATAAATCCAGGGTGTGTCCTACCTCCGCTGTCAGGTGTATTTGTGTCCTGGTTTAAACACCACACAGTGAGCAGAGCAGCAGCAGTGTCCAGCTGGAAGGCTGAGAGTTGGATCTTCAGTCAATACATTCCCAGTGAACGAAGAAAAGCATCACCCTCTCTCTGCAGGAAAGAAAACTGCCCCAGAACACCCCCACCGACGGAAAACCTCAGATTTTAGGGTGAGAGGTTCAGTTTCAGTTGAAAGCTCTTGATTCTCTCTGTTATCACACTATCTGTACGTCTCAGAGACTAGTTCTGTGAAGGCATTGTTGGACCTTTAGTCATGTGCTTTTCATCAGGAGCTTTGAAGTGATGCCAGGATAGTTAACTTCAGACTTCTAAATGCTCAAGTCTTTATATAGAACATACTGGTAGATCACCTCCCCTCCCTCCACAGTCGACTGTCATATTAAATGCTTGACATCTGCATGAATGGTTCCTACACCTAGACCTCTTTGCACTAGGATAATCAAAGATACTGGAATTGTATGGCTGCTGTTACTATTCAGGTTTACACAGTGAAAGCTCGTGTAATTTCTATGAAGGAAGAGTTAGCATCTGGAGTTAGGATGGAGGTGAGCTGACCCTGTCTCAGTGAAATGACGAGCAGGAGGACGGTTAAGATGTAGTTAGTGTTGTCAGGTAGCAGTAGATCTTCATGATCAGCTGGCCAGGATGAAGACAGTCTCTGAGCCACTTTGACAATATTCCTCAGAATTTAAATTTAAAGATGCAAAAATCTTGCTTGGGCTAGTGAGAACAGAAATATCTTCTCCGCTTTGATGCATGTTTTTCACTATTTAAAAAAAAAATACAGAAAATTTCATACAATTTGCATACACTTTTCATACAGTTTTCATTCATGGCAACTGTAAGGATGAAATTCTAAATACTGAACATTTACTTAAAGAATGTATAAACAGGAATTCACTAAGAATCTCAATTTAATTATCCTCCTCCTCCATTGTTCCCCAGTTCTCCCTGGTTCTACCAGGTGAAAATTCCTGTATTTCCTGCATCAGGTCTGAATAAAGCCATAAGGAACAGACACCTATATGTCTGAATGACTAAAAAGCATTACTTTAACAGATATAGGATGCCAACTAAGATATATTCTGTGGTGTTTAAAGATACTAACAACAGGAAATACTTTACGTTTGAAGCAGGTATGAGAAATACCTCCCAGGAATGGAAAAGCTAACACGAGCTTGCTCCCTCAGGGGTTCAAGTGTTATGTTATTCCTTTTTCCATTCAGTACTGGTATTTTCTGCTGAGCTGAGCTGGAACTGCATGCTGAGGCAACTTATGGCAGAGCTAGACCTTCCAAAAATGCCATGGTTTGGCAGTCAGACGAAACGAAATGGAGAGTGGGTCTGTGTTCTGGTTTTAATGCATCTTCTCAGGGAGGAAATCATATTTTCCAAACCATCAGAGATCTGGTTAAGTGATCATCTCATCAACAAAAACTCTGTTGAGATTTCTCATGTTTAACACTCTTTGAAGAAAATTCCTTAAGTTTTTTTTTTTTTAGCAAATGTGTTGTTTTTCTCACCAGTAGTTCACAGCTTTCCCACAATACAGTTTCTCATTTGTAAACAAAGATTACATTTACAAACTTTTACAGATTACCCAATAACTAAAAATGTCATGCGTGCATCTTCTCAGTGCTTGCGAGCTTTGGAGTCTGTAAGATTTATCACATACAGTAAGGCTCCCACTCTTATCTTCCTGCTCTCTTCAGGTCACCTTCTCTTTGTCCTCCCTCTGCATTTAAGGCTTGAGAGAAGCTAAACCATGAAGAATGGTATCTAGAGGTTTAACATTCTGACCATATAATCAGATGGTCCCTGGTTTTAGCCTGGCCATAGACCTTTGCTGCATTAAATACCTCATCTGCACAAATTTCTCATCACATCATAAATTTCAAAATACTTTGAAAAATTGCAAACTGCTGTGTCCTTTTGGTACTGGAGCCATTCTTGCACTTCCCCATGTCTGCACTAAATGAGTTAAAAGAGCTCTTATGTAACTTTTCTGTCTGGAACCTTTTGTAATTTGAGACAAAACTGCAAAATGTGGTAACTGGGTTTTTGTAGAAACTCAATGCATTAGTCATATTTAATTTATTTGCCATTCTAAGATCTGTCCTTTTTAGATTTTTAGACTGTTGTAACTGAGGCTGTAACAGTTAAACATGTTTAAATAAAATGTATTACTAATGTTAAGCAGCAACTATAGAAAAGATAAAACATAAAATTAAATCGTACAAAACAAAAATAACATCATTAGACAATCACAGTTAAAGCAATTCAACACCTAGGTGAGTTGTGAAAATATGTCAAGCTTTAGCCCATCTACCTCTCATGTCACGCAACCAAGTTATGATTCCACTGTTAAAACCTCTGACTCAGTTTCCAGTTCTTCACAATCACAGCTTCATAACTGTGAGCTGAAACAATATCATGTTTGAGGCCAGATTTGAAGATTAAAGGATATTATTTTCCCAAACATCGCAGGGATCCGATTACCCTCATGAAAACTTGCCTGAGAGCTTTGTGCTTTTTGTCCACTGTGAAAGATCACGGACTTTCAATCACTAAGCATAACCTTGAGATTGTTTGTCCCAATCTCTTCAAAAGTGCAAAAGCAACCTTTAAAATATTGAATTTCAGTTTTGAGCTTAGCATCTATTGTGCCTTTCTGGAGGATCTTGTGCATGAAAACCTCATACAAACACAGAAATATTTAATACAGTTACTTTAATAGTCCATAGAGGGAAATTGGTTTGTGGTGTAATGAAAAAATACTATTACGTAATTGTTGGAATTACAGTATTCAAACTGCAAATTAGATGTTAGAGATTATTTCCTGATGGGAGATGGTCTGCGTTCCTGATGTGTGGCAGTCGGGATGTCTCTTGTCTCTCTTGTTCTCATACTTTCCAACTCCTCAGACGTCTGTTATGACTCTGAATTGACTGGAGCTTGTTGTGTTCTTGTAGTGAGAATTTCCTCCATCTGAGTCTTTAAAGTCATAAATCAATGGGGCAACTTGGTGGGAAATGGTGCCAAAAAATTGCCTCAGCACTGTTGTTGCTTTGGTGCCATAGGAACGTCTTGTTGCCAGGAAACATTTTAATGGAGCTGTGACCTTGCAACTCAGTGCGTTACCTGTTCTGGGAAAGTTACCCATGCAGACTGCACAATAGCCCAGCGTACAGCATCCTCCGCTTTCTTCATGACGTCACCTCTAAAGTCCCTCTGATACAGGAATTTTTGAGGTGAATAAGAATATTAACTTCTATAACTTTAAAAACTGATCATTTTAAATATTGGGCATAGGCTTGGAAACTATAAGACACCTATGAATTGTGAGCACCAACAGTGAAATCATCAAGTGGTCTTACGATATTGGTAGGATGGTAATGTCATCTATGACTGGGCATTGTATCAATGCAATGAGTCATAACTTTGAAATAAACCTGTGTCCATTCGCATATTTAACCAATTTTTGATGTAGCTCAGCAAGTGGTTTCTTGCGAGAGTACAGTGAATACATCAGCTTGTGTACTGGCCATCTGGCCTGACACCATCAGGGTACATTAATCAAGGATATAAAAACTTTTCAGGTCATGGTTATTTGTTATTCCAAAAGTGCTACTTGGTGGCAACTAAACCTGCTTGGCACTGCAATAGGAGCTAACCAATATAACGGTCTGTACATTTTCCAAAGAACACATTAGAGAAGACCTTAAGTCCTAGTAGTAGCATCCTGACAGCTCTCATTATAATTCTTTTTAGAGCCCAAAAAGTATTTTAAGTACACAGCAGGTCAACTGAACATCCTAAAATCCCCACTACCACCACCAACCCACTGCCACCATCATTCTCCTACATATTAATAGCAGCTCCCTGATGCCCACAAATGTAATACAGTATTCCAGAAAACTAATTTCTTGTCATAAGAGAACTTGTTACCTGCTTTGTCTGCAGGCTTAACACTTTGAAAGTAACACTACATCTATATATAATGCATAGCATCAACTAGCTTTGTCTCTTTCAGCAGCAGCTCTGGTGAAACATTCAGGGACAGCACAGTGTGTGTCATCCATGATTTATAAACCCCTTGTATAGAGAGCTAAAAAGTAACAACACCCAGTAATTTACATGAAGGAATAAGTAGATATTCAAATTCATGTAAATCATCTTATGACAAATACAAGAAAATATGATGGGTTCATGCTGTTTTGTGAGTGCATGGAAGTCCAAGCTTATACTGATTATTTACACATGATAAATTAGTACTGCTGAGTACATAAAACTGAACTTGTGAGTTCATTTTTCATATGCTGCCATCCTGAGAGACATTGATGAGGTTGTGTGATTAATAACTAAGCAATTGTTTCTTCACGTGTCTGATTTTGTAAACCAGATGAATGCAGCAGCTGTTCATGTTGGCAGGTTAGAAGAATTCTCTTTTCTGCAGGAAAACCTTTGATCTCTGAGCTTTGACTCACTGGTAGAAATTTTTCCATTTTCCAGTTGAAATAAAATAAGAATTGAGCCAGCAACTAGAAACTGACCAGACATAACTTATTGTTGTTTTTATTGCTTTTCTGCTTTAGATTTATTGTTGCCTCCATGTAATCATCTAATATTTCCAATTTGCCTAACCAGAGATGGAGCTGAGGTTTTTGTCCTCTTTACATTTTAGCCTTTCTGTTTCAGTCATCCTTTAGACCTGTCTGCAGCTGAAGTAAATGATCCTAAACCTCAGAGTTCAGAGGAAAATATTATGATAAAGTTGGCTTTTCCAGCTCTTATAATTACAGCTTGAGCAGAGGGTAATGCATGAGGATGGAAGACGTGATGCAAAGACCACATTTTATCATGATTACTTCTTTAATAATCATCATGGCTCCATCTCCTCTCAGAGGACTAAGGCGTTAACTTGATAACATGAAATGGAGTGATTGTGCTGCTTAATCTGCTGAGAGTGACGAGGTTCAGGAGCTCCAGTGGAATATAGTGTAACTTTTTGTTTAGATGTATGACTCATGCACACCTCAGGTTGAATATTTGCATTCTGGGTCATCATGTGTCTAATGCTAAAGCAACCATCAAGGAGTTCTCCCTTTTTCCACATGGGAACATGACGTTTATGTTGCCTGGTTCCAGATGTCTGAATCACCACTCAGACTTTTCAAGTCAGATATGTCTGATGTTGTGCTCAGTAATGGCTGCTCTGTTTTATCAAGCTATGATTTGTACAGTGCTGTGAAAAAGTATTTCCCCCGTTCCTGACAAATTTTACTCTTTATCTTTGTGTAATATTAAAATTAATTTGATGATCTGAATCATTTAAGTAATATGTAAGAACATAAAAATCAGGAAAGATTAACTCTGTCGTATATTTTCTGGTTTGTTGTATTTTTTTGAGTAGTAGTAATGTGGTGACTTTATTCAGCTGATGTTAGTGAATGTAGGTGAGATTGTATCACTTAAACAGTAATGGGAACATAGTGAAGTTTATTTGAATTTTGTGTCAACATTGTAAAAGAAAAAAAAAATATGATGACTGTTGACAAAACTAATAGATGTTGGCCAGTCAAAAACAAATTGAAAGACATATTAGACATTTTTGGTATTTGCAATAAAACAGAGTCTACATAATTGGGTAGACTCTACAGTACCTATGTACGGTCACTGCCATGTAATCAAAGTACAAGATGGAAGTTGTAAGTTTAATAGTTTCCTATTCACAATAAACAATGGTAAATCCCACGTCCCAACCCTGTTCTACTGTTCTGCTTGAAGGTAAAGGCATTTGTTTGAGTGTTCTCCCAGAAAGGGTGTTTCACAGACTACATAGCTTACATAATGGATATACCCATCTCCATAAAACTCAATAGCAAACTTCTTGAAATCCATGTATTGGGCTTATTCTGGCAGCATGGTTCAAAGATTTTAACTGTATAGAGACAGAAGACTTATAAATTTACTTATATATTTAACTTATATTTTTAATATATAGCCTTGACTTTTTTCTTTTGTTTTTTTATTTATAGCCTCAGTGACGGGTGAGGTGACTGACAGTGTTGTGAGAGAGACATGCAGACAGACACGGTTCTCCTTTTGACAGCACAAAACTGTCCAAATTTAAGACATACGTGGTGAAAAGTGACTTAATCGGTAGTCTATGGAGCACTTTGTGTTGGTTTCCGTTTTAGTTGAATTTTGGGCACACTTGATTTGAAAACAGGGCAGCATCATTCTGTGTAGAGTGTCTGCAGGCTTTGTCCTGCACATGCACTCTTGTAAAAAGCTGATTAGAAACCTACATAGTAGAGGAATCTGAATTCTCTGGGACAAATCTACCTGGGGAAAATCAAGTTTCTCTCATACCCTACCCCAGTGACCAGGTTTCCTGTTACATGACAAATCAGCTTACTTGAGAAAACCTACTTGGACACTTACTGTAAGTGCTTGTAAACACTATATGGCAACTTTACTGAATACACTTCTATTCAGTAAGGCGTAACTGCACCAGATAAAACTACTGTCATCTTTCTGTCCACTTAGCACAGATTTAAAAAAATAAGCATCACATCTTATGCATCATTATCAGAAGCATTAGCTGTTTAGGAGCAGTCAGTTCAACCTAATCCTGTAACTTGCTCTTAACCTTTAACACAAAAAGTTTGAAGGCTGTATCGCACATGTGCTTTCACTAGTGAAATCCCTTTTCACGTCAGATTTTTTTTAAATAAAGAAGGCCCTGGAAGAAACGGAGCAGAGAAATGGAACATGAAGGTGCTGAGGCTGTTAAAAATAATATGTTGGGCTTGTGGTCCCACATCACAGGATTCCTTCCATTTCTTTACTGGCTTTTTCGTTTTACTGTTTATGGTGCAGGAATTCTTTCCATTTTAGAGAGTTTAACATTTAACCAAGGGAGTCATATGTGTTGGATTTTCAAGACTGAATGTGTTCTGTCACCTTCACACCAGTTTAGGATGGGCTAGGTGACAGTGCAAAACAGTTTCTCCAGACCTGAGATGGTGTATTTGGGCCAGAGGAAAATAAAATCTTACAGTTATGTATCTCATAACGGTTCAGTCCAAGGATATGACGGGATAATACATTCCCATAAGGCAAATTACATCAGCATCTGTATTTAGACTTAAACTGCATAGATTTCCATGTTTAACCTCTATGCCAGAGGTTTTGTGTTAACATAAAACGGCATCGGGGGAAGCTAGTGAGGGGAAATTTATCCTAGCTTTTGACTTCTCTTGGCATATTAAAATTTGAAATTGTAACGTGTATGTTTCCCAGGGATTAAACAAGTGTCTTTTAGTTTTTGGCTTTTTTTCGGACACCAGTCATTTGGTTTTCTGGGGCTTTAAGACCACACTGGAAGAGGCGCGTACACAGGAGAAGGCTGTTGGTGAGATCTTCTGGGGGTCTATGTAGTTGTTTTCCAACCTCAGTGCCAGCAGAGTGGAGTCTCCACTTTGGTTTGGGTCACAGATGCTTTCATCAGGGATACTCCTGGAAAACACAGCATCAGGATGTTTTTATATAAAGCCATGCCACCTGTAAATGAGTAATAAGGTGACAGAGTGGTTCCCAGGTAGAAACATGAATCAACATGTTTTGTTTTTTTGTCGTCTAGACAACTCTCCATCCAGTCAACTCTCAACTTTAATATTGTTTGGAAGATTGTGACCAATAAGTCACTTGTCTAGTCAGGCTTTAGTTTGTTGTGGGGCATTAAATTGTTGATTGACATTAGGTTTTTGTATTCAGTTACCTGGTTATGTTGGATTTTGACAGTAAACAAAAAATGATTTTAATTTTAATACTTGCCAACAATTAGCACAACTGTTAATGCTTTAATACTTTAATGTTTCCTATTTATTATAACTTGGTCATATTTCCACAGTTATGTCCATCATTTCTGTTATGTGATAACATATTCACATCAACTAGAATTTTATGATTTATGTAAAATCCAACTTAAACCTGCTTAATGAAGGGCAAGTAATCCCAGGAATATTGGAAAAGAGTAAGATTTTTCTAGGAAGTCACGGGAAAAATCTTCAACTCATAATTGTCTATTTGGGTAGACACTGGTGGCTTCATACCTGATCATGTTATTGTTGAGTCTGAGAAAGTGTAAGTTAGTCATCTCATTGATGCCAGACGGAACAGTGATGAGCTGGTTGTGATCCAGACACAGTTCCACCATGGAGTTATACGTGCCAAAGAACGACTCTGGTTCAATTCCCTCTCCATCTATTTTGTTGTAGGAGAGGTAGAGATACTCCAAACCAGGGACCATATGAGCAAAGACATAACCTGTGGAGATTGAGATGCAGGAAAAAAATGATTATGGGATCATGTTTTTGTACAGTGGGTGTGGCTTTATAGGTCAGGTTTCGACCTACCAGGTATCCTCTCAATTTTGTTTCCCACCAAAATTAGGTGGACTAGAGATCTGGGTAGGTAGGATGGAACCAGGTAAAGATGGTTATGTGAAAGGTCAATGGACTCCAGATTTCTGCAGAGAGGCAAGGTAGCATGGATTAGTTAGGTAATTGGAATGAGAGACTCTGTCCACTGCAATTCTGTTAATATGGTTTTTAAAATTCCTGTAGGATTATTAATGATGGCAGTCTGACCTGTGGTTGATCCAGGCCATCGGTGCAATCCTGGTCTCTTCCAGCCTGTTGTGTCTTAGAGAAACCACATTCAGACTGCTGGTCTGATTAAAAACTGTCTCTGAGATTTCCTCAATTAGATTGTTCTCCAAGTACAGCTCCTGTACAACAGGCAGAAAAAATTGTTTGTCATCATCAGAGTTGGAAAAGAAACTGTTGACTCGTGGAAATTTATGGAGAATTACTGGATTACTTCTGTGTCATGATGGGATTCCATAATCTTGTATATTTTCTTAGTTTTTAATGAATGCAACATGAAGAACATTAGTGGGGATTTTATGAGATTGTGTTTGCTGAGTTCTTATTGTTCAGAGATCTTGGCAGACAAGTCTGTGGTTTGTCAGGGACTGTTTAATCTTATAAATGCATAATCCACCTCAAAACTGAATTTATTTTTTTGTACCTACACTCCTTGTTAAAACTGGCATAATAAGATGACCAGGTGGGCAGAGAACATGACATGCTGGCATTCTGGGTGTCTATTTAGTTTGCTTCAACCTTTCATCATTAACATGGTCACCCATGGCAATACAAAGGAAAAGTGTCTGATAAACCCTGGAATATTAGAGCTAATTAACAAAGAATAAATATTACGTGTTGACCGTGAACCTTATGTCAAGAAGATATGTGGTGTTGTGGTTTTACATTGAATGTATGTAAACTCTCCAGATGTGAAATTTTAAGGTAGATTTACAGCAGCACAATGTTACTAGTGATCTGCATTTTCTGTGGTTAACCCAAGGCCGTAATTAACGGGTGGACTTCTACCACCAGGTTTACTCAGTGGAGGAGTCTTAAACATCAGAGCCAAAAAGAAAATAAGCCAAAAGGAAAATACTGATGCATCAGCAAAACTGAGGCATGCAGTTAGTTACACAGAAGGCCTGAGATAATGTGGCTGAAAGCCTGATAGATATAATTCAAATCGGTATGTCCCTGGTGGGTTTGTACCCATTTCTGCCAGTAGTTGTCCAAAAAGTCACTTCAGCTGCTTAGAGACTCCAGATTCTAAGGCTCCACTTTAATTGACTATTACAATGATTTGTCATCTTTGGTCTTCATCAACCCACCAGGACAGTACCTGTGACAGAATCGGAGTTGCAATAATCTTTTTCATTCTCAAATCCATAGTATGTTTTATTTATTTATTTATTTTATTTAAGTGTATTTTTTACTGGCCAAAGTAATAAATTGACTTTTTGTGTCACATTTCACTATTTCACAGCGATAATTGGTTATTATGGTGAAATTAAACAAAAGAGGGCTGAGTTTAAAGCTAAATTTAAGCATAAGCATTGAACATTATTGTAATACAGTATATAGACAGCTCAACGTGTGCTTACAGAACAAGCATGACGGAAGGCCAAGCTTTTAGTTACATCTTTGGCTAGTTTTGGTATTTGATGATGGTCAGGCTTATTTTTACTAATCCCAATTTGTGTATGGCTCCCAAGACTTTATGCTTACGTGACTTGTGGCCAGTAATATATTTTTGAATAGTAATATTTTTATATCGTCATATATTCTGATACTGCAAAATTCCAGTACAGAATTGTTATATAATTCTAGGTCTGTATTTCTTAGATTGACCTGGACTTTGAGAGATAGTCAAAGGTCTTGATATGAGGGATATCCCACAGTGAGGAATGAGCAAGTATTGAAGAGATGGGTATGTAAACATACCAACAGTGAAGGGGGAAGGCCTTGTGGTATGGTGCGGAAGTAGTTTCTGCCCAGTCTGATGTAGGAGAGCTGCTTGAGGGAAGCGAAGGCCAGGGGATCTACATTGCCCTCACTCAGCAGATTTCCCTCCAACTCCAGAATCACCAGCTTGCTCAAATCTTGAAGATAAAAAAAATTAGATGTTAACACAAAAGCATACAATTCAAAGTAATGCTGGTTAGCCAAAGTGCCTAAAGTGCCATGTCATTTTTTGGATACAGTAGATTGCTGGTAGGAGTATTTTATGGAGGTACATTATGGGATGCTGAGTAGTACCTTGAAAGCTATTTTCATCAATCCCCCTGAGTCTGTTCTCATTGATCTTCAGCTCTTGCAAGGATGGGGGGAGGTCAGAGGGCACGGTTTCCAAAAGGTTCCCATCCAAGTAGAGACGTGTCAGCATCTTCAGGCCCTGACAAAAGCATACAAGTACTGGTGTTACTAGGAGGTATTTGATGGTGAAGTTTCACAAACTGCTTTTGTACCAGAAATGTACTCACTGTCCATCAGCCCTTTCTGTATGTTTGATGCCCATTCCAAATAAAATGCTTCTGTTTAGTGATAATCATATTGATAACAACATACTTTATTCGTCCCTTTTGGAAAATAAAAGCTTACAAGTCCACAAAATGCTTAATGATTACTGCAGATTTTATATCACTGAAATTTTCACATTTCTTTCTGGTTGATTGCATTGCTTTAGGTGTTTTACACAGCCCTTTCCACGCTTTAGTCATTAGAGGCAACTGTCAGCAGTGGTTCCTAACCCTGGTTGTCAAGGCACACCATCCTGCTTTCTTTCCAACTATGCCTGCACTTACAGCTTCTGGTTGGTTACCTGATCCAGGTAATTAGCATTGCCTAGAACTGGGGTAGTTGGAAAACAAGCAGGATAGTGTGCCTTGAGGACCAGGATTTAGAACCACTTCTCTAGAGAAATACTAGCACATTTGAGGAAATGTTGGCTTTTATTTTGAAAAGTTGCAGTGGTTTAGTGTGTCTTACCTGAAAGGCTTTAGGATCAATGCCAGGAGAGTTTAGTTTGTTTTTCTTGAGGTTGATCCATTCCAGGTTGGGGATGCCATTGAAGGCTCCTGCTGGGATGCTGCTGATGTTGTTGCCTGCAGGTCAGTAGAGTTTTAGTCAGTTTCATTGAGAGCAGGAAGCAGACTTTTTTGTATGTGTTTTCAAATTGGCGGCTGTGTTTCCCTAATTTTTGATGCCTTCTTGTTCTTTTTTGGAACACAATTCATCAGCAAGAGCTTTAGAGAGTTGTCAATGCCATTTGGCCACATCTGGAATTTGTCTGGTTAATGTCATCCCTGCTTTGTCTAAGCTTGGAGATCCTTTATGAGAAAAAAAGGACTGTTTTTGATGTCCATCAGTGTTCTCTGCAGAACCGATTAGTCAATTGTATCACTTTCAGGAGTCAGAATCTCTTGTATTTAATGTGTAATTTCACATCCATAATTTAAACATAATCTGTATAGTATAAGGTCTGGTACTGGATTCAGATTCAGTAAAATACCATAGTGGTATTGATTGTTCTTGAAGCTGCAGTGAGTTTTAGCTCCTTGGTTACTTACCCTCCAGACTGAGAGATTTGAGTTCAGGGATGGACAGAGCAGGAAAGTAGGTGAGTTTGGCGTTTTCACACGTCACAGTTACATCAGAGATGTCACAGCCGGGAGGGAGGCCTCCTCTGTCTACTACCACCACCTCACCATCCTCTCCTTCCTCTTCCACCTCCATCTCTGCCTCCACCTCCTTCAACTCATCCACTGTTGGAGTAGGAGGTCCTGGGATTGGAACAAGGAGGAGGTCTGGTTCCTCGGGTTCTTCAGGTTCTTTTGGGAGCATCCTAAACACGTCTCCTCTCAGCACCTCCTCTTCCTCCTCTACCTCCTCCTGCCACTCCTTCTCCTTCTCCACCAGATCTAATAATTCTTCCCTTAGTATCTCCTCTTGCTCCCTTCTCTCCTCCTCTAGCTTCCTTTCCATCTCCCTTGCTTCTTTCTCTGCTTCCTTTTTCTGTCCCCTGTCCTCTTCCTCCTGCTTCCTCCTCTTCTCCTCCTCCTCCTGTCTGTTCTTCCACTCCTCTTCCTCCTGCTTCCTCCTCTTCTCCTCCTCCTCCTGTGTGTTCTTCCACTCCTCTTCCTCCTGCTTCCTCCTCTTCTCTTCCTCCTCCTCTGTGTTCTTCCACTCCTCTTCCTCTCTCTCCACTTGGAGCCTCAGTGCCTCTTCCTCCTCCCTCCTCCTCTCCTCCACTACCTTCCTCTGTTTCTCAGCCTGCTCCTTCCTCTGCTTCCTCCTCTTCTTCCTTGTTTCATCCTTCTTCCTCAAGCGCTCCTCCTCCTCACGGTGCTCCGCTTCCTCCCGCCAGGTGATTTGCTGGATCTCCTCTTGGGTTAGTGGTTTGATGGGATCATTGGGGTCACTGGGAACTGGGGAGTCACCAGAAAGGTCAAGGCTGAGGTCAGGTTCTAGCGTGGGTGTCAGGTGGTGCGAGGCATTCAATAAGGGGGGGGAAAGGTAATAGTATGGAACAAAGGAAAGAAAAAAGGGGAGATAGAAAAAGGAGAGTAGAGAAAACAAGAGAAGAGGGAAACAATAAAGAAAACTAACAGAGTGTTATAGGATAGAAATGGAAGTCAGTGAGGACAGAGGAGATGAGTGGGACACACAAAGACAGCTACGTGTTAGTGTTCTAGACGGATACAAGACTAGCTTGTTGTAGCTACAGAGCAAGCTGCTGCTGTAGACCAGTCTGGACAAGATCCCACACTGAACAGTACATGTACAACTGTAGTCAGGTAAAGTTGTTGTTTTTGTGTTGCTAAATTAGATTTTTTTTGTTGTTGTTTTTTTATGTGTATTTTATCGACACATACATTTCTCAATAAACAAAAACCAGAAATAGGGGTTTATGTTTCAGCTGATAAACGTTCCACTCAGTATGTAATCTGGTCACATCTCTTTAATAACAACATTCAGCTAAATCTGATCAGCAAGGTTAGTTAAATATTGGCTAATATATTTCTCAGGTATATCAAGTATTTTAAATTCTCAAATATTGACATCACCCTTAAAATGTTGGTATGATTGTGTTTTTGCATCTCGTAATTACCAGAAATAAATCTAAATTTGTGTGTCAAATCAGATAAAGACCTCGTATTAATCCAAAATTAACTCATAATTACAAGGTATGATCATTGCACAATATGTTTTCACTTTTTAAAATTCAAATTCATAAAAATGAAATGTAAGTTTTCTTACTCCTAGCTAGTACAGACTGTTGGGGACTTTAATGTCCTTTTTAATGTAACTTTCTTTTAAAGATTCTTTTAGCCCAGCTTCCATTTTCTACAGTTTATTTTTTTCTTTTTAGAAAATGCACAGATGTAATAAACCGAAATAAATCAGATTAATGTGTATACATGCACAAAGGCATTGGCGTATTGGGGAGAAATCCAGGTCTCTTTATCCGATTTCTCATAATCAGATAGCTGCTGTTATCTGATAAAGCCTATCAGGCTGTTTACATGATCACTTAATAATCTGATAACATCAGAAATCGGATAATAAGATTTTTAGTGTGCATGTAACCGGGCCCAGTGATGTCGGGTTAAAGCTGTGTTCATCTACCTAAAGTAACAAGTAATAGACTTAAAGAGTTTTTATCCTGCTTTACCTCTATACATGCACATAATAACTGTGAGCAGTGAATGAGTTACTGTCAATTCAACCATTGCAGATTTTCCTCATAATATCACAGGTGTTTTACACTGCATCCAACAGGGAGAAATTAAATAAAATTCCCGATATTGATGTCCCAATAAATATAGCTCATTGTAATTCTGTTTTCTGCTTCCAGTGCACATTTCACAATAACGCCATAAACACATCTGTGAATTAGTTGTAGATTTAGTTAGACTCATCAGGTACATCTTTGTTTTGATGAAATTGAATTGACAGTACAGTGAAACCAATCATTGGTATGTTGAATACAACATGTGACCTGTTAAAACCTGTATAATATGTGAACACACACTTTGTGAGAGTTCACATTTTCAAAGCCATGATAGAAAAGCAAGCAACATGCTAAGGCCTCAGAGGTGGAAACTGTGCCGTTAAATTTCAAGTGACACTTAATAAAGATTGCATAATCAAGAGTTTCATTCCAAAAATCTGACTTCTACTGTTTAAATTAACTGTGACTCCTAACACATGATTAACGGGAAAGTAAAAAAGCAGTTC
>JAUBNQ010000023.1:22377427-22392692 GCA_032353495.1 Ctenopoma kingsleyae
CAAGAAATTAAGACGTGGTTACACAAAAGGTGTATGTGTAGGTTTTGATTTAAATCACCTCAGCATTACTGGTGTGTGTGCGTGTGTGTGTTGCCTATGTGTATGATTACATTCTTGCATTTCCTTTTATATCTACTAATTTATAAAATTAGAGCAACACCCAGGTAATGTACGCTACTGTTTAAAAGTTTGAAATGTCCTTGTATGTTTTCAGTTGTGTTAACATAAGTGTTTTCTAATGAACAATTAGGTCTTTAAATTGATAAACTAGTATTAGCTAATATAGCTGTAGTTGCTTTATTGTACCCATGTGGCGTCTCCATCAACACTATAACCCCAACGTGGGTAAATTTCTGAGGCACACTTCAGCTATGGTGTAGCCTAGAATGTACCCTATGTAAATAGGCACTACACAGTACAAACAGCACAAGTTTTACTGTTTTGTTTTGTTTTGTGTTTTTTTTTGGGGGGGGGGGGTATAAATAGTCAGGTGATTGTAATTACATTAATTACATTACATTAAAATGCAGTTTCAACTCTAAAAATCCTGATCATAATATATCTAGTAATTAATGGCTTCTAATCAGGCTTAACTTAGTTGCTGTTCTCACTCACCTGGGATAACGTTGTAGATGAGGTGCTGTTCTTCAAGGCCCCTATAGGACTTTATAGACACATCGTTTCCTTGGTTTTCTCCAGGCTCCACTGGGACAATGGGACTAGGAACCAGTCTGATCTTAAGAGGTCTAGAACGCCCTGTTCTTGTGCGTCTATGACCTGCAACAAACAGTCATATTAATATTCATCTACAACGATCCAAAAACTCTTAAGGCAGAAAGGCAAATATATTCCAATAATTCCCGTGTTTCCACCATTATACCTGCAGATCTTTGCATTAATTACTCAAGTTGGGCAACAAATTAAACAAATACGATTATGTACTAAATTACTGGGATCTTGGAGGGGTATACTACAGAACCTTGTGGAAAGATTGCACCAGTTAGATCTGACATACGTGGATCAAGGTACCGGTTTCACTAATCTCGTTGAAAGCTAGTCTCACTAGATAAATCATCGGTGATGCGATCAGACAGCCAAGACACATCACCATTGACGCCTGTACACATATATACGTCTCCAAGGTGTCCAGCAGACCACTTGTGTCCAGACTTAATTAGCGCTGCATTATTTCCACTATAAAGTCAAAAGCTATATATAAGCTCTATATTCTCAGAAATGACCAGTGTCAATAGCAATTGTCACGTTTCGTTTGCAGATTCCTCTGCCCAAATGGAAATTAGGTATCTTGTTTCACTGGCTCTCCAACCACGCACATCAGTGTTTATCTCCACACAATTTTCATTATTACATTTTTTTTGTTTGTTTGAGCATTTTTGCAGTCTCGCCACTATAACCACCACATCGACATTAGCACTTAGACTATAAAAGAGATGCAGTCAAATGCGTTCACCAGAAAAATACTATATAAGATTGATTGATAATCAAGAAATGACTCTAACACTAGTGCTACTAAAACCAAAATATCTTTCTTTAATTTCTGTATTTACACTTGTTCAGTAAAGGAGCACATACATAAGCTGTTGAAAGCTGTTGGAAGCTGCATCCCTTTTGACTTTTGCTGGAACTAGGCCAGGGGTGGCCAACCCTGGTCCCCCAAGAGCCAACACCCTGCTTGTTTTCCCAACTATCTCTGCCCTACCCACTGCTGATTACCTGGATCAGGTGTGTTCAGTCAGTCAGAAGCTGTAAGTACAGGGTGGCCATCCCTAAACTTCCAGTCTTTGTGCTAAACTAAATACATATTCACCTATCACTGCACTGGACACACAGACATGACATGAGTTTTCCTTTATGAAGCAGACTCTTACCCTGTCCGTCCTTCTTCTTTGCTCTGCGGGTCTCTCCATCCTGGTTGTGAGGTTTGTTCCTGGCCTGGGTATGTGGGATTGTCAGGACCACCAGCAGCCACAGAATGGCCACCACCAGCCACCACCTCATCCCTGCAGAGCAGCATAAATCAGGTTCAGGCTCAGGAAGCCTCACATGCCAAAGCTTTGTTGAGACCTCACCGTGACAAAACATGTCTCTAAAAAGTTTTTTATTTCCAAAGAAAAAACAAATGTCAAATAATAATCTGAACACAAGCAGCCATAAAGTTTTGAGACATTAAGCTAGAAAGTTTCACCTTTCTCCCTTACTCTAAATTTATGTAAGTAACCAGCAGCTAATACAAATTGAGCCAAACAGACATCTACATATTCTCTTTCCACTCACCGAGAAATACAACAGAAAGACAGAAGTTTTTACCTGCAGCAGCTTCTCAGAAAAAAGACCTGTCACTGCTGCTGCTGGTCCTCATATAGCTCTCTGCTGTGGCGCTAATGGCCTTCTGCCTTCACACGTGTGAGAATAATGACTAGCCTATACACAGCAGTCCTGTCATTATTAAAGCAGAGATCTGACACTAACACACACCTTCACACACCTTATAGTTGGTGTTGTCTGATTCCACCTCTGAATGGTGTGGATTGAACCCATTCTCTATATCAGCTTCAATAATAGTAATAAATGTGTTCCATCTGTGCCTCAGTGCATGATAAGAGTTGTTGGTAGTGTTGAATCATAGGAGGACTCTTATTTGTTGGGATGGTGGCCCAGACAAGCCTCTCTATCTGGGCACTCCCCAGATAGAGACAATTGCTTTTTGTTAGTCTGCTGGACTTGAACCTTCACAGTTCATCTGCTGTTGCTGATTTCTCATATTCGCCAGAACTATGTTAGGGTGATAACAGGATAAATCGTGTGAGTCTGAAATTTGTTACACAGATTAGCATCAGATGCATTACCACCACCCTCTGGACTGGAGTAGTTTTGAAGCTGATTTGCACCTCTGTCATAAGACAAAGTCATATGTGCCAAAACTATTAAATAACACAGAGACCAAATTCATTCTTGTCTCCACTTTTTGTGGTGGGCATAATTTAAAAGCAGTGGTACATTAAAAAACAGCATCCCCATTTAATTTTTTTAATGGTAGTTTTTTAAATGTCCAATTTTTTTTCAATAGTAGTATTTTATTAGTTTGAGGCAGATTTTTTGGTGGTATTATATTAAGAAGTACCCAAAACATGACTAACTGTCCAGAATCACCCTCTCATTCATTAATTCATTACTACACTTTAACTTGTAGACAGTTCACCTTGTAAGTAAAATGAGATGTCCAGTACTTCTTAATAAGTTTGTGTCATCACTAATGGTTGGAAAATCGCATAACAATGATTTTCACAGAAATATAATACAGTCGTTCCATTGTGAAACAATATATAACGCTCAGACCTTGGACACTTAAATATAATACGGCAATGGGGGTAAAATGCACTGTGTTGTTGTTTGGGAGTGATTTTAGACAACAATTTGAGTATAAACTCATTGTACTTTATCTGGATATGGTAAAATTTGATAAATTATCTAGTACTGTACTTAGAATCTGAGCCTTCTATAATTTAAACAATAATTAACTGAGTGGCATTCAACCACAACTCCCATGATTTTTTTCCATGATGGTTGAATTGTGTATGCAGTGTTTTTCCTTAGTCCAAAGCAATTTCTCCTGAGGGAGAGAATAAAAATAACCTGAACTTGAGCAGTCCATATGTCAGACATCACGGTACAGTAAGAGGGTCTCCCTCATCCATGTTATTCACCCACTCTCTTAATTATTCACATCTTCAAACATTAAGTCTGCAGCTCCACAGACTGGAGGTCTGAGCACACAACTCTGAAAACCTCCCACCATGCCTCAGCGCTGACCAATAAGAAACATAAAGTCAGTGTTCACCAGGACACAAAGAGTGAGAGAGCAAGTCCCATGTGTGCTGAGACAGAGGAAAGAAAACAGGAGGGAGGGGAGTGAAATGGAAAATATTCAGCCGTTCAGTTCCTGGATGAACAGGCTCAGATGGAGAGACTTCCAGCAGCAACAGCAAAGGATAAAAATAACCTTGGGGCTTGTATGAATAGTTTAATAAAATTCAGGCAGTGTTCAAGCTGCAGTTTAGTTCAGCTGCTGTTTCTTCTCTTCTGTTGCGTATTTCAGTTTTTATTAAGTGAACATACAGAAATTATATTTCTTACACTAGCGTGTGTAAATTAGTGAGGAAACTAATGCATTTTGTCTTAGACTGTGAGGTTTTTCCCCAATATGTCTGTTCAACTTCTCAGTAGCTTCACTTTAAGCCCACAAATTACATTTACTTCTCTTCAAAATATAACTGTCAAACTAAGTTTGACCTAGTGCAGCTCTGTAATTATGGTATTAGTTTACAGTTGCTAGCCTCTAGTTTACCTTAGCTTATTCAAAACCAACCAATTACTAATACTAGTCTGGATGTTTTAGTTTTTGGGGTTTTTTTTTTTAAGGATTAATTGTACTACTCGGTAAAATAAGCATTATTTGTATGTTACTGTCACCACTCCCATGTATTAGTTGTGTTTGGTGTCATTTTCTGATCGGTGGTCAGTTTTAGTTCCAGGAACCTGTCCTCAAAGCAACAGGACAGTGGAAGCACAGGAAGAACCAGGAACAGTAGTTACATGTAGCTTTACATTGCACTTCTATAGTGTAAACGGGAACCTTATAGACCAAGTAAGACCTCCAAGGGCCGAACCCCAACCAACTACAGATGAAGACCAGGATGAACTGTATGTCCTCCACCTCTGAGAGAGGAAATAACATGATCTGGATTCAGATCTTAAAACCAACCAAAGTAAAAAATGATGCTTCTGTTTTCAGGTTTATCTCTTAAATTTGTCAGTAGCTGTGAGTTTAAGTTGGTTCAGGTCTTAAGATGCAGACGAGGATCTGGTCTGAGTTGTATGCTAATGCACAACTGTACACCGCAGTGCAGCCTCATTATGTTGTTTCAGTACAAACTGATAAAATGCAAATGATTCACGTCCAAATCCAGCATGTATGTTACAGAAGCCTTGTGGAAGTAGTAATGTAGTAGTGCTCATGATTTTCAGTTGAAGTGTAAAAGTTTTTACGCTACACAAGTTCTTGTAAGTCACATGTACAGTATAGGCTTTTTGTTTTGTTTTGTTTTTTTCATTTGGACATGTTACTATGATTGTCTACAGCAAAAACCTTCTGCAGCAACAAACACAGCTGTTAACGAATCACAGAAAGACAGACAGACAGTGAGAAATAGAGGGGAGGAGCTGAGGACAGACATACAGACATTAACTCTACATTACCAGCAGTTTGAAGGTGGCTGCAGGACTTGAAGCCAAATTCTCCAACCCTGTTTTCTCCTCCTCTGGTTCTGCAGGAGCTCCAGGAGAGATGTGTTCGTCGCTGTGTGATGATACTGTACGTGTGTGTGTGTGTCTCTCTCTCTCCCAGCGTGTCTCAAAGCGTGGAGTGATTGTGTGGAGTACAGCAGGCTAATAGAGCTGTGAAGGAAAGCCAGGATTTGTCCTGCAGCAGAGACAAAAAGAGAGTGAGGGAGAGAGAGAACCAAACAGAAACAGAGGGAGAGACAGGTCTCACATCTGTCTCTCCGTCTGGGTGAAGACACTGCCAACACGCTGCAGGATGTCAATGAAAGACAGCAAAGAAGAAACAGACATTAAATATCCACATGTTGCACAGTGAAGTGAACAGAAACGTAAAAACGTAAAATAAAACAGATTTATTAAGATGAGCTCATACATGAAAGTTCAGTTTTGTCTAAACTACAAGCTACAATCAGAGAATAATGGGCATTTTATGTCATTCTTACTTAAAATATGACCAAATATGATCAAAATAGTTACAGAGGATCTGCCTTTGAGTCAAATAATTGATTAATGAGCTAGTTGTGTTGCCCCCTAAATACAAATTGTCCTGTTTCCCAGCACGTTACTACACCTGGCTACTTAATCTGTCCCAACTCTGTCAGCTCTTCACCATCAAAAAAGTAATTTTGTAATGAGTAAAAGTAAAACACCTCTGATAAGTAGGAACCGTGGCTATAGATGGAGGAACATCAGCCACCTCCAGCATAGTAACTTGAGCACGTCAGCACAGTTTGAAGTTCATGTAATGCTAATTAGCAAGACTCCAAGGTTTAAATCCACATTAATGGCATTTGTGCTGACATGTACAGATGCACTCACATATAGAATTCTTAATTTTCCTTTACCTCCCACATCATCGTAACCAGGCTCACGGGAGATTCTGTCTTGACTTGTCGGTGTTAGTAGAGCCGAACTGATTTCATGTGCAGTGAAAGCTGCAGCTCCATATAACACTTCCTCAAGTGAATGCACTGAGCATTTTTCTTATACACTATAGTATAATAACTTTATTTATACAGACCAGGCTGTAAGTATAGAGTAAAGTCAAAGGCCGGAGGAGCACAAATCTGGTGGATGAACAGAAAATCACCAAAAAAAACCATGATGTAGATAAGTTTATGTTACACTTCCTGATCAGTGGGATTATGGCAGCATTTTGCCACCACAGTGTTCTGTATGAATAGTAAAAACCTGGGATGGGGGCCTGGGTTTTTGTTCAACAGGATTACATCAAGCACCGATCAGCAAACACAACATATTCCAGTGCGAATAATAGAGTTGCTGTTTCCAAGCCAACTCACTGTCTCTGTAAAACTGAAACAGGTGTTAAAGTTTCTATTAATGTTGTATGAAAAATACTTGTAACTTGGTGAATCCTGATCATCAGCAGAGACTCAACTCATCCTGGTAACTGCCTGTTTAACCTGCTGAAATCTAGCAAACAATTCAGGAGCCTTATGGCCAAAACAGGGGGACTCAGGAGGAGCTTCTACCCTCAGGCCATAAGACTGCTTAACCAGGACATGCCACTACAGCTGTTTAACTGTCCTTAACCTTAAACTGAGCTGCCGTTACACATTACATATCACATATCAATAACAGTGTAGGACACTGCACTTTACACTCCACACTTTGCGCATTCAATCCTGCTGTACAATTAATCTCAGATTTAATTCTCGTGATACAATACTTCAGTTTTTTGGCTTTGCTCAGTCTTAGGAACGATCGGGGTACATGTTACTACATCTCTGGAAGTTGAGTCATGGCAACTGGACTTCTTCCCTGTAACAACTTCACCTGGATGAGAATCCTCACTGACATCTTACTACATGTTGTACTCGTATAACTACATATGTGACAAATGAATCTGCAATAACACTGTATAAATCTGTTTCCCATAAAGACCCGGTTCTGGTCTGATCTGGACTGGACCTGGTTTGCAACAACCTGATTACAGACAACACACACCCACACACACAGCTGCTGCAGATGCCTCTCAGCTGAGTCACCTGGACACACCCCTCACCTGGTGAACACTCTCTTACGCTGCCTGCGGGTGTGTGTGGGTTCATTTTCTCACAGTAAAATAAATCTGATTTACTGAAGGATCAGATCAAATTTCGGTCCAGAATCAACATTTGTAAAAGAATAACCCGTTAAAGTCAGCGTCTCTAAGTAACATGAATCGTTTCCTTTACGTCACTGTCACAGGTCATTAAATTCACAAACATTTGCTGCTATGTCTTGATTTAAAAAATGAGATAGAGATGAGACATTTTAATGTAAGTGCAGCAGCTTCTGTCAAATATTCCCTAATGAGTTGTTACACGTTAATGTGCCTTCATGTACAAGCTTGTGTTTTTCTTTCATGAATGAGACCCAGAGTTCAGGTTAATAAACAGATGCTGTGGTGCCCCCTGCAGGCCAAGCAATACAACTGTGTAAATGTGGGAAAACTGCTCTGACAAGCATCATTTCACCAAGTTACCACCCTGAAAGTATAAATAACTAATACTCACCTGGTAATATCTGAAATTAAGAAGCAAACTATTAGTTTAAAAACAAGTTGGGAATATCGTAAAATAATAATACGTCATCCAAGAAACAATTTGTGTTATTAATGCTGATATCATGTGCAGATAAAGGACAGCTCAGGTCAGCGCGGATCTTGGATGAGACAGAACCTTAATTACAAGTGACTAATTCTTTACTAAACTTAAAACCTTTTTTTAAGGTAGTTTTAGCTCTAATTATCCTGTTGGTGATTATGTCTAATAGGACACGTGATTCAATGTCAGACTTTCTCTTGCTCTTTTTGTCTCTTTGCAGGAGAAATATCCGTCTGTTGTCTTTTTACCTGGAGGCTGCAGGTCAGAGGTCATGACCCTGAATCATCCCAATCTTCCTGGGTAAATAACCATCTGTAAATACAGTCAGAAATTTGGAGTACTGGGACAATGACAGAACTTTTATCATTTTAGCTCTGTAAATATACTCAATGTATTGGTGAAGATGTGCTTTACGCCCGGGATTCAATTTAAGGCTTTCGTCAAAAATACACCCCTCACTTATGGGGCGCAGTTAATGTTCAAGAACCTTGTGAACCTGACTTCATAAAACAGCCGTAAGAAAACGAATAGTGACTCATGAACCAAATCTGGCTCTAAAAATATGTTGCTCCTCAATACTCAAATTATACATTTTATATTTGTCATATTAAAAAGTCATGTAAATCCACATAAATACAGCCGTGTAACATATCATCAGTGATTATGAATAAGATATAGATATACAGATATATATCTATATCTCTCTATATATAGAGAGAGATATAGATATAGATATATATAGAGATAGATAGATATAGATCTTTTTCTGTATGCACAGAATGTATTGTTCTGTACTAATTAAGCTGGAGCCACGTCGTCTGCCATCTCATCTCTCTATGTACTTGTACAGTATATAGCAGAGATGACAATAAAGTTTACTTTGACTTTTGACAGTTCACCTCTGTAATTAATAAAATTCTGATTATAAGAGATCTGTACAGATCTGTGATTATGGGCCATATAAATGTATTTATAATATAACAGCAGAGCTCATCGATATTAGTTGTGTGTGTTGACCTTGTACTGTGTGTTTTTGTTTGTAGCTGCGCTGTGTTCATTCATTGGTCAATTGAAGTTTCCAGAGAGGGTGGAGTCACTCCAAAGATGGACCTGCTGACAAAGATCCCCGAGAGAGGTGAGAAGCTTCTCTGAACTCTACAGACAATAAATACCGACAGAGGGGTAACACTGCAGGCTGTTAGACATAATGAGGTCATAGCTGGTTCCCCAGCTAGAAAATAATCCTCAGTTGTCTTTCAACAAAACGTATTTGCACAAGTGAATAAAATATTGAATAAACTAATTTTTTTTTTAAGAGTAAATATTTATCACAGTGTATTATTACTTTTAGCTAAAAGCTCAGTAATATGTGCAGGCGGGACAGTCATCTGAGTTTTGTCTCGTGCCTCCACAGCGCTGCAGTTGTTCCCATCTGAGGCTGTAGGTGGCGCTGATGAGGCCTTTCAGAGTCTGCTGAGGATTCTGGGACCTGAAGCTGCCTTGGAGTCCGTCATCAGGGCGGTCAGCCTCTCACAGGACACTTAACTCACATGATACATACCAGCCAAATGAAAAGATGTACAGAAAACGTCTGTAATTATTTTTCATACATTTTAAATTTACACAAATAAACACACAGCTGAGTCGACAGATGGTTTAGTCTCTTAGAAATCTTTATTCAACAGAGCACAACTGTGGTGGCTATAACAGCAGAGCTCATCGATCTGAATCTACAAAAATAAATAATTTAAATACAAAATGCCAGACACCAGACGTCCAAACGCCTTTGTATTTTCAAATAGTTTTCTTATCTCAGCTATTTACACACTCTGTTAATATAAGTCTGTAGTATTACAGTGCTGTGATGTTTCCGCAGGCTGACGTTCAGGCAGCAGGAATCGGATCCAGCTCACCTGCCGCAGCTTCGTCTGTGTGCGTGTGAGGACAGAGGTCTGGACGTTTATCTGTGGTCTATTATTATTAACATAATGTTTAGTTTGCCACTGATCAGCCCCACTTTGTGTCTGTCCCACATTAAATCCCTGAATCTTTCAAGAAGCCGCACGACGATTTAACAAAACTAACATAACTATAGAGAAATTTACAGAATCGTTCTGAACAGTATTCAGCAGCTTTAATTTGAACTGTTGAGCTAAACTTTTAGATGAACACAGATGAGACCTGAGGTGAATTGCAATAAGTCTGATATTTACATTTTAAAGGCGACTGGTCATAAAGTCCATTAAGAGTCAGATTTCCAAGGATCAGAATGAACCAGCGAGTTCAACAAAATTTGAAAATTTATCAGGTGTATTTGTCTCTTAATGTTATTTTCCACAGTTTAATAGTTTTCATGCATAATAATTTGTATCTTTGTTGCCATGAGGTAACAAGTTAAAAATCAGATTAAATTTAAGCTGTTTAATCCCTGTTGATCTTTCAGGGAAAAAAAGCTTGGACGTTACATTAACAGATAGAAACCTGCGTTTAACTGATGGTCGTAAAATTAATCAGAGTTTTTCAGAAGTTCTCTGTCTTTGTCAGATGTAGCGTAATCATGTTCATGTGGACTAAAATTTAAAGCAGCAAGAAGATTTTCTTCTTCCTGTTTGACTTTCACGTACACATACCACTGTTAACTAGGCTCTGATATGTACAACAAAATGATACTGGGGAATCTAAAAACGTAAAATCTGCACAGTATTTGTAATCTACATTTCTACCAACATGACAGACACAAACTGGGGTTTTCTCATTATTACACTGACTAGATTTTTATAATCTTTTCACATTAGAAAAAGAATTTTAATTGGTGACTTCTCATGTTAAATATTGTGAAACGTCATTAATATTAAAAAAGCTTCAGTTTAAATGTGTCCACACCTCGATCTCACTCACAGACGACGCTCCACCCTCTGAACTCCCGTTAGCTCCTGCTGCCTCGTTGTGCTGCATCTCGACTCATTTCAACAGTGAGAACGATCAGTGGTTGTTTCAGTTCGCTGCGGTCCACTCTCCAACCTTTAACTCCTCCGTCTCAGAGACTGACAGACATCAAAGGAAGCCAGCAAAGGTGGCGACTGGTTAAAAGGTCAAACTGTGCACAGTAACAAGTTTGAGACGGTCTTTAGACTGAAATCTGTCTTGATTTAAACCTCTTTAGTGTTCAGTTTCTACCTGACCTACTGACTACAGCCGTCGCTCATCATCAGCTTACCAGAAAACACGCCTGACATATTGGAGTGTGAAGGGTTTTCTGTCGTCTGAGGTTTCAGTTGTGTAGTGTGATTTGTTTTCAGACATCTGACTGGTTGATGGAGGTCAGAGAGTGGACGCTGTAAACAGAGGAACTGAAGTCAAGTGTTACCAGTTTGTCTGAACATCTGCAAGCGCTGCTGGTTTAAGAGAACGATCAGCTCACCAGGAGACACACAAATCCACGCTCCAGGTGGCGTCACCTTCCTCAGAAACCTCCCGACACTCCTGAATGCACCACTTTTCAAACATGTGACGAGCTTCGTTTCAGGGCGTCAGGAGTTTGAGGTACTGAAAGTTTGTGGCTGCATCCACAGCAATTCGCACCTCTCAGCTGTGAACGCAGCCTGTAACAAAGTGAGTTTTTACAACACACCCCCACGTCTTCCTAGAACATTTAGGCACATGGACAAACGCACACCACAGACACACAACAAGCCACTTACCCAGCAGTGGGTACAGCAAACCAAACACACTGATGTCTGTTCTGTTATAACTTCCCGAGCTCTGGCTCAGCTCCCTGCTCCGTAAACCTTCAGCCACATTTTGTCTGATGGACTTAAACTGGCATCAAAAAGGGAAGTCACATCACTGAGTGATCACAAACTGTAAACGAAGGCGATGCCGCAGTTTGTCTGTTCGTCACAGAGGGAATAACGGAAAACAACTGAAATAAGACTTTGTTTCCAAAAAAACAAAATCTCATTCTGACAACCGCAGGACTTAATAATTTACCGTCTCCATTCTCCATCTGTCTCCAAGACTCAGACAGTCATATGCACCATATTGGCTTTGACATCCCTGTAGCTGTAGCCGTGGTAACTACTGCTGTTGTTAGCACGGTGATGCCTCAGAAGACAACAGACAGTCATACTGTCCATGTGAGGCCTCTGCATACATTCATGACATTTCAATCACACATCACAGCACGACAACTCTTTTCTCTTCATCCTTCTTTTCAGCAGCGTTGTCCCGGACAACAAGGGTCAGAGACTGTTGCCACGACAACCGCATCAGTCCAGTCACAAGGTTAAAGGATAGGTTCACAATTCACAAGTGTGTTAAAACAATATTCTGGTGTCCATATGAATACTGAAACAGGTGTTGCTTGCTCAAAACATCTGGGCCATTAAAAGTCAAAGTTTACACAAAGCTTCAGTTGTCTGGATTCCAATCAAGCAGTTAATTTCACTTTGTGTTTGTCTGTCCAACAAAAAAAGACTTCGGAGGGAACTCAAACGTTGAAGTTTGTACTAAGAAACTTTGCACTGCTGCCTCGTCAAACTGTGGAATGCATTTTTGCACATAAAGGAGACTTTTAATTTCGTCTGACATCACAGAGTGAATCATGAAGGGATCTTTTAATGGCCAGAAGGAACAGAAAGAATGAAAACAACAAACCTGTTGTGTACATCTGGGCACCTGGCTATTGTTTGTGAATCATTTAATCTCACCTTGTCACCAACAGAAAGCATCCTGTAAGCCTCCTGTAAGAACTGTGACAGGGCAGAGCTGTGATATTGGGATTTAACACCTGACTGCAGCAACAATTCAAGCCTCTGCAGCATCACAAAAGCTCTAGAATCAGTAACAGAAACATCTGGAAGTTGTTAAAACGTCTGGCGATTTAGTGGTGACTTCCTGGAGCAGCAGCAGAGAGAGCTGATACCTGCCACTGAGAGTCAAATGAAGAGAAAGTTCTGCAGTGGCGTCTCAGACAAGCAGCTCTGGTCGGAAGTGATTTCTTTTAGTTTGAGGCATCAGCGTGGCGTCAGTTCTTCAGGGATCATGCTCACCCGGCTCTGACTGGCCGTTCACATTGGGTGGAAGAGCAGAGTGCAGTCCTCTCTCTCTGCAGCAGTGAAGATATCTGGGAGTGGTGGCAGACAGCCCTTTGGCAAGGCACCACCAGTCCTCAGGTAACAGGAGACAATCTTCTGGTCCAGGCGCAGCTGGGAGGGGATGCTCTCAAACGGCTTCGGATCAAGATCCAAGATGGACACAGAGTAGGAGAAAGCAGGAGGTCTGGAGGAAATGAAGTCCCTAAGTCGCCTCTGACTGGGGAGACTGAAGGAGGAGATGGGAGAAGAAGGGTTACCGGACAGGAAGAACAAAGTCGCCTCAGGACTTCAGGGACTGCAGACTGAGCCGCTAACCCTGCACCTGCTGCTCTCACTGCCTCCATCACCTGCAGACTGATTGTTAACATCCAGATTCTTCATAGTGACTCACGTTAACATCGAAACTAGACTCTTACCCTTCGTCATCCTCCTCTTCCTCACTCCTGGGCACCAGTGCGACCATGATGGAGCAATCCTTCGCTGTCATGGCAACTCGGTACTGATGGACCTGAAGTCAAAGCACAAAACAGTTCAATCTGCTGAGCAGAGCTTGTACATACACATCACAGCTACGCCTGTAGATAGTTAATGCAACAGACCTGCACGAAATTCTCCTCTAGCAAGATATTAATGTTGTTTTTGTTTGAGAGATCTTAATTTAACAGTACCATCATTTTGGAGTCTGTAGAGGTATTCCTTTTTTCCTGTTATGTACCCCAGACGTACATTATCTCACTTTCACCAATATGTGTGAGATGAAACGTGCAGTACAAAGAAGTACAAAACTTTACTATGATAAGTGATTTTTAGTGTGATCAGTTAGAAACATTTACTTTACTACTTATTATTTCAGCATTTTCCTCGATTTATTTTCAGCTTAGTGTTTTTACTGATGATGATGATAATAATAATTAATACATTATTGTTAGCTTATTGATCCCCTTGGGGAAATTGTTTGGACAGCTGCTAGACCTGTGTCAGCGTTACTACGGGGTTTCGGTGTCTTGTCCAAGGACACCTCGACACGTAGTTTTGGGGGGACTGAGAATCGAACCGCTGACCCTTGGGTTGGACGACTGCTCTCCCCACTGAGCTATCATGCTGCCCCGATTTAACCAGTGTTAAAAAGGTGCCACAGTCAGTGCTGAAGCTCTTGACACAGACACCCACCTTGGCGACAGCGTACTCCACAGATCCGTCGTCCTCAGTCGGACATTTCTGCAGCTTCTCCAGGAAGTCCTCGTTGTACGGACCGTCTATCTGAAGACGAGTTCTGAAACAGACAGACAGTATCAGCTTCAGGGACCCTTGATGAGTGATTTATTAGAAAAATGTTACTACGGTTTTCCTCTGGTATTTAGTTGTGTACTACCTCTCCTTGGGGAAGTCGTGTAGGTATTGTTCCGCTCTACGGTACAGAGGGTAAAGTCCTTCAATATCCAGCGTGTCCAGCTTCTGAGTTTGAAGGATTCTGAACAAAACACTGTCAGTGGGTAAATCCTGAGAGCCTGCACAGAGAGCGGGACACAGGTTTTCAGAGGATGTTCACTGAGTCCTAGTCGGCGTCAAAAACAAGTACAGTCAGTTTCATTCAGGTCATTTACATACACTCAGTTTCAGCACATTTCTGAAAGAGGCTGCAGCACAAGATAAACCTTTGTAAAGAGACAAAAAGGCTGCACACACATTTGTTCACCGTCCATCACACTGACTCTGACTCACGTACAGACACTGATACTGTATACACAACATGAAGTACTGCGTACTGTACAGTCAGTATCCACTAGTGAAAGCTGTGGCTTGGCGGTGTATGTAAATTAGTATTTTGAATTTGTCATGTAAATGTGCCCAGACTGTGTTTCCAGTGGTGAAGAGAAAAACACCTTAAAAAAACAGTAAGAACAGTCAATCAAATAATGCTGTTACCATGGCGAATCCTCTCCCTATTAAACACGCTCGCTTCACAGAAGCTTCGTCCTTCTCCATGTCTATCCATCACTACTCCTCCATCTCCTCCACCACCACCACCCATCAGGGCGTTCACCAACACCTACAGAGAGAGAGGTTCAGCTTCAGTGTGCGTTTGAGTCAGAATTTATCCTGTAAACTTAAATTTATTATTATTCAGTTCACGTCACTGTCCAGATTCAAGACACCTCATCTACTTTCTACTTTAAACAACTCATCACAATTAATACT
>JAUBNQ010000023.1:22481527-22495858 GCA_032353495.1 Ctenopoma kingsleyae
CTGTACAAGATTGTAAATTTATTGGAAAACCACTTTACTGTGAATTTATCATCAGCTCAATCCTGTGATGTCCGTGTTTGCCTGTCTGTGTGTGACAAGAACAAGAGCAGTCTCTTTTAATAGATACAAAACAAAAACATGTCTGAAATAAGGTTGGATAACATCTAAAGTCAGATACAGAGCACCAACCAGTTTCAAGGTGTCGAGAACTAGGTCTAGAACATGTTCTTAACCAGGAACCACTTAAACATACTTAAATATATGTATGTATGTATGTATGTATTAAATATATATATATATATATATATATATATATATATTTCACTAATGTTTCCTCAATGCCTTTTTTTTATTGGTTTTGAGAATGAAATCTTTGAGTCTCACCTGTACTCAGACTTTTTCCTGTTCAGGTGTTTGCTCAGGGAGGGACTGCGATGTCAACGCCATGTGCTCCGCTCAGGGATCAAAGGTCAGTTGTACCTGTAAGCCCAATTACGAGGGTGATGGCAAGATCTGCGTACCCAGAAATCCTTGCTCTGTGAACAATGGAGGGTGTCCCACTAACTCCACCATCTGTGTGTTTAAAGGACCCAACAAGGTGAGAAGGCCTGCAGAACCAGGTTGCTAGAACCAGAAACAGCACAGGGTTCATTTCATAACAAAAATGTACAAGAGTCAGGATCACCCTGAGACTCAGTGTAGGAACCAGGAGCAAACTTTGTCTCTGTCTTATGTCTGTCTCTCAGTCCAGCTGCGAGTGTATGTTCGGCATGTCCCCGATAGGTGGCAATCCTGAATCTGGCTGTCAGCTGACCTCTGCCTGCTCAGCGGACACATGTGACCCCACAGCCTTCTGTCAGACTGAACTGGATGGACAACCCAGGTCAGACACACAACCATTGCCTTTTGCCTTCTGGAACTACAGGTATATCCAGGTCTAGAGACAAAACTTGAACTGGGCAAGGACTAGAGCCAGATCAAATCTGATTTGAGCTCTGCTCAAAATCTTCAGTATTGCTGCTTCTTAACACAAAATGTATTCTGGGATACTACCCCAAGTCAACATAAGTCAGCTCCCAAGATATCTTCTTCTTCTAGAACTTCACACATCTAGAACAATGTCTAAAGAACCATGTCATTATATTTTTTAACTAAATGAATCAGAAGTATACCCAGAATAAATTTCTTTTTCTACCCCTCCTTATTGCCCTCCAGAACCATGAATAATCCAGATCTAGGACCAGGACTAAAAGATAAATATCCGAGGTAGAGCAGTCACCTGCCAATTGTAGGATCGGTGGTTTGATTCCCAGCTCCTCCTGGCTCCTCCCGTCATATGTCAAAGTGTCCTTGGGCAAGATACTGAACCCCAGGTTGCCCCCGGTGTGTCAGGTCAGCTGCATAGCAGCTCTGCCATCGGTGTGTGAGTGTGTGCACGGTTGTGTGTGCGATTGGGTGAATGAGAAGCAGTGTAAAGTGCTTTGAGTACCAATAGGTAGAAAAGCCCTATATAAGTGCAGACTATTTACCATAAACAACTGATCTTTAAATCTTTTTCGCTTTGTCTTTGTGTGAGAGTTTGTTGTATTGTCATTAGTAAGCTCCTCACCCCCTTCCATCCCTCTCAGGTGTTTGTGTGAGTCAGGTCAGATTGGTGACGGACGGCGTTGCTATGGTAACCTGATGGAGCGGATTATAGAGCTGGACAGCAGTGGAAACCAGCGAGAAAATCTGACTGGAGCCGTTGCTCTGTTCGGTAAAAGAACCCCAAATTAATTTTAAAAAATGCTTGTTAGACTATGCTGCACTATGCTGTGTCGCTGGCTTATTTTTTTATTTTATTTAACTTAACTTTTTCTTTGACTGTGTTTTGGAAACCATAGAAGCAAAACTGTTCACTCATTAATCAATGAGTAACTTTTAAAGCACCCTCTGTAGATGCTCCACTTTATTACACCACTGTACAATCGTGAAGTGCGTGGTACTGTTGCCTAGTTCCAGAGTGATGCATCTTCACTCTAGATGATCTAATCAGTTTCAGAAGTTGCATTCTTTTTGCATTATTTCTTTATTCATATCATATGATTAATTTAAGCATATAACTTTAATACTTTTAAACCAGGATGTCCAATATGTGGATCACGTGATCCTCCTCGTCTCCATCTATGTTTAAAAATCAGTCTTTTCCTCACTTCATTTTCTGTTTCCAGATTTATTCTGCATCTTCACTAAACTGTGGTTTCCTAAACTAGAGACTGTTTGTTATATCCCCAAAGCGTGCAGATATAAAAGAAACCCATATGTGAACATGTCCATTTAGGTTAATTTGCATGCACTTTGGACAAGCTAATTTCCAGCTTTAGATACATATTTTTATTTTTGCTTTCTTCCAGACACATTGGTTTCATTTCTGTGAAAAATAATTTACAAACACATTATCTGCACATAGAATGCTGTCATTGATATGTATTTATAATTTAGATTTGTGGAATTTTAATGAAAACATAAATTGTAAGCCTAATTGAAAAATTCTAGCTGAAACAGTTATTACAGGCTGTCTGTAATTGCCTGTTATTGCCACAGTTTTGTACCATTGTTGGCTGTTGCTACACTCTACATTTGGCTGTGTGTGTGTGTGTGTGTGCGCGCGCGCATGTGTTTCAGAAAAAGGATGTTCACTGCTGCTGAGTCACAATGGACCCTTCACAGCTTTCATCCCCCTGCTGAAAACACCTCTCACTGTAGGTCACCTTTCTTCTTTCTTCGTATCTGTAACATTTTTCTCTTAATCATGGCCTCAGTGTTTCCCAGCACAGAAACACAGGAGTCCTCTAGACTGTATAGCTCTAGGTTTATCTGGTGTATTTCATCTTTTTTCTCCAGTTGGTGAATGGCTTTAAAATGGTTTGAATCAGAACTATTGTAAATTCTGAATAAAATATATCCATCCCAGTCTGATCCAGAAAGTAGGTCAGGAGGTGCTACTTAGTTTATCTGACAGATCATACAGATATTTTGTAAAGTCCTAGTGGGAACAAGGCAGTCACAAAGATCTATCTCTAACCTTATCGCCGAAGCAAGTGTTAATCCTCAAATAGCTCTTTGAAATTGGCCAAAAAACTCAAATTGGTTCTTACTTAAAGCCATGTTATGTACATACAAGTTCAGCTTGGCCTGGAAACTGAGACAATTACAGATGGTCAGAAAAACTAGAACAATACAGAATGTGAGGCCTTTGGCACAAACACATACATACACATCCTGACTGTAAAATATAAAGTAACCATAGAAACCTCAGTTGAAATTTTGGTTATTTTATATATTCAATTTATGTCAATATATTCAATTCAATTCATTCAGGTCATAATTTCAAAAAGGATCACACGAGTATCTCTCAGTGAAAGGTGTGTAGGATTAAAACTGTTAAGGCAGTGTTCAGGATTACTGGTTTAAGTTGAAACATAATTTTTATTCTTTATAATTTAAAAGACTGATCGTCCTGACTTGAGGTGCACAACAGCAACAACATTATTACATGTACAAAGCACCTGAAACCCATAATATGAGCTACAGTACCTTATTTTTTACCATCAGTCATAATCTTTCAATACAACTCTTCTTGGTCGCTGAGAGAAATCCATAAATTTTGGTTCAGAAGTTAGCTACTCGTCATCTAACGTGACTTCTTTGAGGAAACCAGTTTATGAACTATATTAATCTGTTGAGATTCAAAAAGCAGCTGAAGCGGTAAGATAATTTCATATTTAGCTAGTGCTGACAGTGCTAAATAAATATCACTGTGTTAATATTCAAAATTTAACCTCTCCTCAAGATGAACCCATTGAACAATGATTTAGACAAAATGTGACTGAATCTGCTTCTGCAGAGCAGAGGGACAGACCCGCTGTGTGAACAAATAAACAGGCTTTTGCCCCAATCACACAATAGACCAGAACAAGGCCTAAAACTGCTATAAAATCCCTAGATACATATTTTTTATTATTATATAAATATTAAAAACAAAGGATGAAAAGGACACTAAACTAGACTAAAAAGTTAGTCACCCTGGATCCTCCACGTTTTTAACACTTCAAGTCGATTTTTCTCCCGGCATGCTTAGTGAAGCGTGATCTGTCTATGGAGATCACCCATGACCATGTGATTAGTGATTTGGTCGACCATCCACACAGACCGTTTAAATCTGTTTAAAAACTGTTGCAAACTTATATCCGATATCCGTTATGATTAATCTTACTTTCTGTGTCACTGAGCTTTTGGGTTTCACTTCCCCAGAAAAATAACAGACATAAAAACATCCCTGACTTATTTCTGCTGACCTGACAAACTATACTGTAGTAGTATATTTCTTCTACGTCACAGATCACTTATGGTTGAATGAAATGCCAAAACAAACAGCAGCACTGTAGAGTAGTAGACATCCGTCTTCTGTCTGTGAAAATATCCAACATTACAGTTCAGAATCAAATATGTGAGTGTAGCGATATTAAAGTGTTTTATGGGTGAATCAGACATCCCAGCAGTGGTTAGGGTCAGGGAAAGACTGTGTTCTGGTTAATGGATAAAAATGTCACTTCACACACGCGTCTGCATTAAAAATGAAAACCAAACACGATCTTTCCTCTATTCCTAACCTCAGTACTTTTCTTGCGTAAACCCAAACCTTGGTGTTGAACTCGGGTCTCCTGCATCTCCGTCCTGCACAGTAAACAGCAAATCGCTTAGTGTTAATAATAATAGTGTGTCATTCATTCACAAAAATACGTTTCAGTACCACATAATAATTACGTTCTCTACAAAAATGTGATTTGCAGTTTAGTTGTATGTTGACGTAATCTTTAGGAGACAGGGTTGGAAAAACATGGAAAAGAGAACAACGAGCTACAAAATAAACGGAGAGAAAAGGAAGGAAAATCCCTCAGTGAAACCCCGTTTTACAGAGACACAAAAAGACAGAGAGCACCCCTGCCGGAAAATGCACCCCGTCCTGTCTCCCACTAGGAAAGTGTCATCTCCATTAAATTTACACCTCTAACCTAAATGAGGGATTATTATTATTATGTACACTGTCTCTACAGGGTGTTAATGAGGAAGTAGTGTGTAAAAACCACCTCATCCTGGGTCAGCACCTCTACAAGGATCTGGAGGGACGAGACTTCACCCTGTACGGAGGAGCCAAATTCAGGAGCAAAGACAACAAGGTAACGCAAAACTCTAACAACCATGTTAGCAACTATACTAGTTACTATAAACTAGTTGTTATAAAGCTAAGTAAGCTATAAGTAAGAATTTATCCGGCATTGTTCCTGCGTTCTGATGTTGTTGGAAACCCAAGAGTATAAGCTCCATGATCTTTTAACTTTATTTTTATTCAACAGTCAGAATAATGTGAAGAAAAATCTGAGATAAATCACAAATTGTAAATAGCATAAAATAAAATAAAATCTTATTAGCTGATACTGTGCTGACCTAACACAGCGTTTTATCCCTCCATCAACTATACTGTTTCAAAAGGATTTATGCAACACAAAGAAAGTAAACTTAAGATATCGTGGTATTTGTAACAACACTGCTAGACCTTCAACACCATTGTAAACAGGGGTGGGTTGGATCTGCTTCCAAGTTTGTAAAATATTTAATTCCCCTTTCCACAGTCTCTTAGTTTCTTTTACATCTCTGACACCACATGCTTCACCAAAAAAAGAAAAAACAGAAAAACACTAGTTGTTATGACTCAGCAACATGTAATTGTGACGTAACACTTTTATTATTAATATAATCAGAAGTTAGGATTTTTCTGCAAGATACGCAAGTTAGTTATTTGAGGTTCTTGTGTTATTACACAACACATTTTAAATTTCTTTTGCTACTGAGTGAAATACAAAATTACACAATTTAATTAAGATGTTTATGTTCTGTAATGCTATTGAACATCCATAATGATCAGTATTGTATAACTTATAATTCATGTTAGGTTACATCAGCATAGTCATGCAACCAGATGTCTGTGAGGCACTGCCCCCTTCCCCCTTCATCCTGTCACATGCTTTGGGTTTACAGACAACAGCTCTTTTTGGGGTTCTCAGTACAGTTTTGGTCTGAATCCGAGTACGATTACTTTTGATTAGGTTCACACCAGACAAAACAAACTGCAACAAGAGAGAATATTAACTCTAATTTCATTCAAATGGGCTAAAGCCTGTAGGTGTGAAAGCACCCTTAGTGTAGACACTCTGCCAGTTTCAGTCCTGTTTCCCAGGCTGTTTTAGTAAATTTGTAAATAAACCTGTGAGAATTTATCCTTAATTCTTAGTCACTTTGCCAGTAAATTCAGCTCTACAATGAAAAAGCACTGTTCAATTTGCAGCATTGAACCTGTTACCTTGATAAAAGGTAACCAACAATATGTGACAGTTGACAGTTTTCACCTTGCAGTAGGTTTTGTCATCTTGCCTAACTTTATAATGCTTATTTCTAACCATGGTTTTCTGTTGTCACAGAGATGTTCACTGGTAAAATCTTCAGTGGTAGATGATTCTCTTTGTAAATGTATGGAAACAGAGTGTCGGTGAAAGTGTGTTTGAATGTGTGTATGTGTTTCTCGTTATCAAGATCATAGAATGACAGTTTTCCTTTATCATAGTTCAGATGAACTCTGATCTTCCGGAGCTGCTTCTTCAGTGGTAGATCTTTCTCTGGATCTGATGTGGAGAACACTGATAACTTATTGTTGGAGAACATAATTCTCCACAATCCAGACTGTAGGCGTCCGTTTATTTGGACATCTCCCAACACGCCCAGTTCCCAGTCTTTGTTATGTCCGACCTCAATATCCCAACTGTGAGTTCCTGAGGTAAAACCTTCAGAACCAATAACAGAACAGAGAAAATTGGTCCTCTCTTGGTTGTTTGGAAGCTCTTGCTGCTTTCCAGATTTCACACTCGTCAGTTCTTTGGACACAACAAGTTCTGGGTCGGCACTGTTTGGATCCAGAATCACAGGGGTGAAAGAGACCATCTCCTTCATGTTGTTCCAGATGTTGAAGGTCAGGTTTCCCAGATGTTTGGCCACATCTATGAGAGCTCCTGAAACCAGCTCTGGATCATCCAGCAGGGGGCACTGTTGGACTCTCTCCACTGCAGCCTTGTAGTTCTGCAGGAATGAGATGTCTCCAGCTCTCAGCTCCTCCTCTGTGGCTCTGATTGTTTCTGACAGAACTGATATCTATTTGCTCAGAGCCTCAATCTTCTCCTTTATCACTTTACTCTTCTGCCCCTCTTCCTTCCTCAGAGCAGTGATCCTGGCCTCTTCTTCCTCTTGTGGAAGCTGACGAAGCTTATTAAACTGCTTCCTAATCTGTGTGTCTGTGTCCTGGGTCTGTACCTTAATGTGTTCGGCTGTTTGAACACAGTTTCCTTTCATTTGCTCAAAGACCATCAGTTTCTCTTGTAAAGGTTTCAGGGATTTCTGAAGCTTGTTTCCTGTGCAGCTTCATTGACGGGTGTGAAGCTGTGATTTGTGTGTTTTCTTGAATCTCTGCAGACAACACACACTGGCTGCTGATGGTCCAAACAGAAGAGTTTAAATTGTTCTGAGTGCTCACTGCAAACATCCTCAGATTCCGATGAACACTTGTACTGATGTCTGTCCAGTAAAAAGGCCTCACACAGGTTCTTTAATGCCAGATTACAAGGTGGATTGTTAGTTTCAGACACAGCCTTACAACATGGACACCATTTCTGCAGACAGTATTTACAGAAGCTGTGGCTGCATGACAGGACTACAGGATCAGTGAAGATGTCATGACAGACAGCACAAGTGAGATCCTCGTCTGATCTGATCATTCTGTCTCTGAGTGAAGCTGAAAAACAGCAAGCAGATAGGGAAGTCAGTCAGTCTAGAAAGTACCTTTCACATTGAGCTGTTACTCTTCGAGTTATGTGGAACCAGCTGCAGGTTGAAATACAAGTATCCCATTAACCCCAGTAGCTTCAGTGTTCCCTTCTGCAGCAGTTTTCTTTCAGTGACAGTGGTGGATTTGGTGTAAAGGTAAATCTTATCGTTTGTCTCTCAGTGGGTCTGTCTTCTCTCAGGAACACACAGGAACAATACTGTTTTTCCTGTTTTTGTCTGTGGTGAGTCAGAGCTTCCTCATTTCTCCACACTGCTCATGTGCTAAGTTATTGCACATAAAATGAGTAAGGTTCCACAGTTCATCTTAAGGTGCTTAAAGCCTGTTTATAGATACTTAAGAAATACTGTATTTAAACAACATAGTGAATGTAGGATTATTATTTAGAATCTCAAAGTATGTCTTTGGAGAAGAACCTTACCAGTTAGAAATATGTAATCTAACAGTAATGAAAGCGGCACTAATAGAATAATAGTATAGACATAGTACATGAATCTACCACCCCAGCATTTTAACTGTAACCTGATATGCTCCTTCTGTATTTATTCATATGTATGTTTTTATAACTACTTACATATATGAACTTCTTTGTGTGCATATGCTTGTATGCATTATAACCTTCTTGTTTCTTAATTTCATTAACTTTTACAGTTTTTTTATACTTTTTTGCTGCCTGTTGTCTGTCTTTTAACTGTATAGCACCTTATGGTCTTGTTTTGAAAAGTGCTATATAATAAGATTATTATTATTATTTACCTGCAGCCGCATTCATCCAGTCAGTCGAGTGCTGCTCAAGGTTTCAACTCTCGACTCTTTTTGCGTTTTTTAAAAGCACAAACGCAGGATAACTTCATCCAGCAGTAACAAATCTTTCCTCAAACTGCTTTTGAAGAACCAAATTAATAATAATACTAGTAGATACTATATTAATCCCCTTCTGGGAAATTGTTGTGGAGAGGCAGCTGCATTTAAAGCGACAAGGGTTTAGTGTCTTGTGTAGGGACACTTCGACATGTGGCCAGTCGAGCAGCCACCAATCCTGGGTTTCATTAACGGGATTATTTTATGTTGAAATCTGCCTATTGGTCTGAATTACTAAAGACACCTTTGAAGAGTAGAGCTCACACACATGTGAAAGAAAACAGCTGAAACTTTGATTCTCGTTTGTACAACACTAACTAAATTGAAATGTATAATTACCTTGTTACATAAGTGCTCATTAACACACTGATATTCTCTCTTTGTTGTAGAAATTTATCCTGATGGAGGAACCCAGCAAACTGTACACCGTCCTCGACCAAGATCTGCCAGCAGCCAACGGGATCATTCACATCATCGATCAGCCAATATCAGTCACACTTTCTGAAAGTCCTCCTCGTGACGAAAAGGTGAGTTAAAGGGTCACTTTATTAAGTATGGAAACCTCAAAATCTACAAACGAGGTTAAATAGAAGTACACTGGAATCAGAAGTAGAACAGCAAAAATGTTACAGAAAACTGAAACTATACTTGATGATTTCCTGGCAATTAAAAAGTCACCTTTATTAAAATAAGTTACAGCAACATTTAACATTTCAGCAGCTAACGTTTAAGTCTTTATTTCTTACCTCTACAGCAGCAATCTGAATGTCTATTTAAATTATTTTTTCCTGCTTTGTCCAGTTTGCTGATAAAATGATTGGAGAGATTCTGTCTAAGGATGCCAAATTCAATCGCTTCCTGTCTCTGGTTGATGTGAGTATTTTCTTCTGGAGAATAAAATCACAATAATGTTTCACCGGGTGTGTCGTGTCAATATTTAAATTTCACAACATGAAGCTTGTGCTGCTGCTTTTTTATTTTCTGTCTGATGTCTGTTCAAAGTTTCAGTGTTAAATATCCTGCCTTTATTCTAAACTATGTACAGTTTGTTTGAGGAGGTTTTAAATTGTAATTGATAAATCCCTGGATCTAATCAGCTTTATGTTTTCTAGAACTGTGGATCGCCCCCTCCTCTGCGTGGTCCAGGACCCCTGACTGTGTTTGTCCCCACCAACGAGGCTGTGGACCGAGCCAGGGATGGCAGCATCCTGTACATGCTGAATGATGTAAGGACACACAGATGGGAGTCGGGTGTAATTCTGATCAGATATCATACAGAACAGTTTTTAAACATTTATTATAGATGCTTTTCTTCAACAAACAGCTGCCTTGCTCTCAACGTTTTTGCAAGTTGATGATTATGATGATTTTTTTTTCTGTTTTTTCAAGGCCAAACATAAACTTCAGGAACTTCTCAGACACCATGTTTTCTCCCAGGCTGTGGTAAGACACCTCCCACCCCACATACCCTCCTTCAACCCATCTACATATCTGTATATCTGTACTTTGTACCACTTCAACAAGTTGGACAAGTTAACATAGTTATGTTGAAGATTTAAGCGATACATTCAAGTGTTGAATTTGTCGTGGGCAGCAGATATCTGCCACAGATACAGTCTTTTCAGTGTAAGAGTTCATTTTGTCGCCAAACAGAGAAACCCAAAGAGGGATGTTAAAACAAAATAGCTTAATCTTGGAAGACACCCACTTGACCAACTCATGGGTTTGAACCTGCCGACTGGCTTTCTGTGTGGATTTCTGGATACTGACGTTTTCTCCCACTTTCCAACGACATGCAGTTAGGTCAATTGGTGACACCAGATTTCCTGTAGGTATGAATGTGAGAGTGAGTTGCTGTCTTTCTCTGTGTGTGGCCTTGCAGTAGACTTGTGACAAGGGTGTTCTCTGCCTCTTGTCCAGTGGCATCTTTGAGAGGCTGCAGCACCCCAACAGCCCTTGACTGGATAAGCTGTAGCTGTAGATGAGGGATGGTCTCCACAAAAATACATTATGAGTAATGGCTAGTACTAAGAGGATAAATTAATAAAGCAAGAAAAACTGCTTTAGTATTGTTAACGGGGCAACTAATGATTGTTTAAAGATAGTCTCATAAGGTGTTAAAAATAGCAAAATCATAAGGATGTTGTTTGTTCTGTGTGACATTTTAGAAAATACCAGTTATTTTCTTTCTGCAGCTGACGGTCGATGAGTTGGCTGCTCTTCCTCAGATTCAGACAATGGCCAATCAGATTGTCACCATTACTACATCTGATGATGTAAGTGTCTTTGACTGGTTTTTCACAGTGTTTGTCACAGTTTATCTTATTTTCTCACTGATTCTTGGTAAACATTATCAGTTTCTGTTAACACTACCTACCCACCACTTTTCTCCCTAGGGTGAGATTCAATTAGGGGAAAAGGGCATCCGTCTGGCAAGCACTAATATTATGGCGTCCAACGGGATCATACATATGATTGACGGGCTGCTGTACCCACCCTCCATCCTCCCGATCCTGCCTCATCGATGTGATCTCATCGAGAGCAAGATCACTGTGGTGAGAAGAGGGAGGCTGAAACTCAAATTAAGCTGTGGACAAACATACAGAGGACAGAGACATTATGGACACACAGATTCAGAATGATAATGAGTTATTACACACATTTTTTAAATATGTGAAAATGTGGCACAGAATAGAGGCTAGCGGAAATTGAAAATTAACAGTTAAGTATTGCTGTAATTATTGGAGGTTTCTGTGTGTGTTTGTAGGGTCCATGTGTTCACTGCAGTTATCTCTATGAGACGGAGTGTCCGGAAGGCAGCACTGAAATGGTAAAATACATCATCATTACTGCAACATTTCTATACTACCATATGACCTACCAGTATGACAGTATTTTGATATACAGTACAGTAATGTTTTCTGACTCCAGTTACAGGTCTGTCCTTTCATTTACATGGTTGAACAATTAAGTAATATAGTTTATTACTTATAAACTCTGAGAACTGTAATCAATCACGTGTTTGTTTGCCACACCAATATATTTTTTTCCCCACTTGGTCTCACTGTCTCTGCAGGACAGTCATCAGACTGGCTGTGAATATGTCACATCTCCTCTCAAGCCAACGCTTAGTAAAGGCTGTGCCAAATATTGCAACACCACCAAACAGGTGAGAAGCAAATCACTGAAAACTGCATCAGGAGCTTCAGTTTTGATTCTTTTTTTAACCATATATTTTTGTATTAGGTGATGATGACACGATGCCGATGATCATTTGCTTCTCATCTCATTGTTTTGTTCTTTATTTGCAACTTTACTGTTTTGGGTAATTCTCACTGATCAAATGGCAAAGCTCTATAAACCTGCTGTGGAACATTTATTTTTTTTATTTATTTATTTTTATTTATTTCATATTAGACAACAAGGGTCCACTTCAAAAACCACACAAAACAAACAAAAAAGTAAAAAGTACAGTTATACAAACCACATTAAAGAACAAACAGGCATCTTTTCCAGTATTTCCAATTTATTTAATGAGTCTCATATTTCCCCAAGGAGCTGGTGAAAACAAGACACAGAGTTAAAATATAAGTAAATAGTGGACTTCAAATAATTTGGTGGTCATTTTGTGAAACAGTCTAATCGAATAATGTTGACTGCTTATTTTGGCTGTCATCAAATGGCCCAAACCTGAGCTGCATATTAAAGCAAAATAAACGCAGCCTTGAATAGTCTCTTTTTCATCCCTGTTATTGATAGATCCAAATGTGTCAAAGTTGACACACGTTGACAGATTAATTCTCCATGCAAAAGCAAAGTAGTGGGAGACCGTGGTGTGATCACAACCATCTTTATCTGTCAGATGAGTCTTACATGTAAATTTTTCTTTGTCATTTCACAGTCATTGTCTTCATGTGTATGTTCCAAACATATCTGATTTACTTTTTTTGTGTGTATGTAACAGGTGGCAGAGTGTTGTAAAGGTTTCTATGGTCCAGACTGCAAACCCTGTATTGGAGGATTTCAGCATCCCTGCTACGACAGAGGAACGGTGAGCAATGTGCAAACAACACTGACACGCAAACTTGTGTCTCAATTGATGCTTTATTTTCTTCTCTTTTTTTCCTGTGGCCACATGCAGTGCTTTGGTGGTATCCATGGCAATGGCTCATGCAACTGTCTGTCAGGCTTCAGGGGTGTCGCCTGTCACATCTGCTCAGATCCAACCAAGCATGGAGACAGTTGTGATGAAGGTAACAGCTCCTCCTCATCAACGCTAAAGACGAGTTTGTAGTAGCTGCTTGCCCACTGACAGATCCATACACACTGCACAGGTGCGCACATGTGTTTCAGTACATGTGTCAGCAGGGGATGCCTACATGGACGCACCCCACTCATGCTCAGTACAAAACATGATGTCAACAATAAACATTACATACCTTGAATGTAAGTTAGAGCAGCTGGTTTACTTTTCTGGCCCATTTGCAGTTGACGCACTAGGGCTGCGTACAGTCTATAGAGAGTCTATTTTGACCCTCACAGACTGGAGTGGTGAATAATACCCATATATAAGTTTGTAGCATGTGAATTTGCACAGTGCATCGTTAACTTTAAATACACAACAGTTGTTTGATCTGTCTTTTCTAGAGGCTGGGGAGCAGCCATATTCAGAAAAGAAAGGGCCCGGTAGTGTGCTTTACCCACTGTGATATTATTAGACTGCTGTGACTGACTAATGTGAAATTATCATGATGATCATCTGTGTCTGTCTTCAGAGTGTCGCTGTGTCCACGGTGTGTGTGATAACCGACCAGGCAGTGGTGGTGTGTGTCGGAGGGGATCTTGTCTGGAAGGATACTCGGGAGAAAACTGTGACAAGATAGCCACGTCCTGTAACTCTGATGGACTGCAGGAACACTGTCACATGCACGCATATTGTACATTTCAGGGGCTGAATACTATGTAAGATACTACAACTTCTATAGTAATTTGATTTATTTTTAATCCTTTAATGAGAGACTGTTTGGGTTTAATCACATTAGGTTGTTTTTTAACAGTTCAGTCTTGACAAATGCATTCTTTGTGAGCATTTAAGAGGCTACAGCTGTCACCATCTTGATGTTTACAGTGTTTAAAGATGTCACTCTGTCAGTGTCACTCTGCAGTAACGACACACTGACTCTCCTCATTACATCCAGCTGTCATCACAATCTCTGGCTGTTCGATCGGAGCAGCTCACTTGACATTAATGGAGCTCTGTGTTCTCCACTCCGTTCAGATTCTGCATTCACTCATTGCTCACAAATACACTGATCCTTGTCTGAGCAACTAAAATGTCGGTTTATGCTAATGCAGTAATATAGAGAAGATTTAGATAGTCGACAGCCGACATTAATCCTGCTGAAAGCCTTTAAATGCAAAGGATGGACAGGAAGTAACTCTCATGTTAGCTAACCTTTCTATAAAAGCCACTGTGCTGGCTTTTCCTGCTTTGTTGTTTGTTCCAGCTGCTTTGTTGTTGTTTCTTTTAGGTTTTCCCA
>JAUBNQ010000023.1:22755791-22766384 GCA_032353495.1 Ctenopoma kingsleyae
TGTGTGTGTGTGTGTGTGTGTGTGTGTGTGTGTTTTGGAGACTATAAGTCACTCTCAGGCAAACTCGTGACTCACCGAGCTTCTATAAAAACCTCTCTTCTTTTCTTCTTCTCCTCATAAACACACATACATATCTCTCTAATGTGTGTTTCAGGATCTGCTCCACACTTTAACTTCTCCATACAGCTGTAAATAATGTATGAGACAGATGGGAGAGGTAACTCCCCGTCCGTCTCTTCACATTCCTCCTCTCTCACACGAACAGAAAACGTATATATATATATTTTTTTTTCTTTTTCCTCTCCACAGCAGCTCTCACCTTGAACCCCGCTGACATCCATCACCTGCCTGCATCGGGCTGCGGCTCCTCCCAACGACCCCGCAACAGATCCACAATCAGCTTTTCTTTAAGGAAAACACAAACAGTCACAGAAGCGAAGTGTTTCCGGCTCCTGTCGCTCCTCCGCACAGCAAAAACACACTTTTCATGAAGAGTTAAAGTAGAAGTAAAAGTCAGGCTTCACTTCCGACAGGAATCCAGCAGAGGAACAAACTGTGAGCTGCGGCGATTTAATCCCGACTTCATCTGACCGAGATGCGTCTCTTCCGGCGTCACCTTCACAATAAGAGCCAAGGTTATCGCCACATCCCAAGTGAAAAATCTGAGTTTCAGTATAACGTGAATAATTATTGTTAGTTACGGAATGTGATGGTGTTGCTGTAATTAAAGCAAAATTACATAGTACTGTACACGTATTATTATACATATTGTATATAAAAAAAGAACAGATAAGATAGTTCAAAACACCAAAGATATTAGAAGTTACAAATGACTAGAAAGCAGTGGTTAAAAGAAATATCAGTAATGAAAAGTAGAGGACTTTGGCAACAAGCTGAGGGGACTAAAAGACTCCAAATAACAAAAATACATGTGGAGCTACCAGGAAGACATACTAAAAAAACAAAAAGACATTCAAAATGACTTTAAAAACAACTAAAGTGAAAAGCAGTGGTGGTAGAGATGAGTCTCATATTTAGCTTGAATGCAGGAATAAGCATAATGAATCAAAGAGAAAAGTACTTACCACATACTATTTAAAAAGCCCTTCACAGTTAGATCAGACAAAAATCAGATGGTTAGGTGTATTTCTGATATTTTATATTTTGTTTTACTTTAAGCAGATGCATACGACTATTTAATTTTTAGTTTGTATTCCACGCAACCATAATCCTGAGTCAATAAAGAAAGAATTAATTGGTGACTGCAGCTAATAATAATCTTCATGATCAGTTGACATGTTGATCATTTTCTTGGTGCTATGGACACATTTCTGTCAGGTTCAATTCCCAGTCATATGCAAATTTAACCACCAAAAGAGACAAAAGCACATTACATGAAAATGATCGTTCAATGCAGCCTTTTGCTTTTATTTTGAAGCCAGGCTGACTATGTGCCTTTGGGCCACTGTCTGTGAGTTTTAGATGCTTGTGTTGTTATAAGAGTCAACGCTTGGCAGCTCACACACTAAAGAGCTGTCTGCAGGTTTTTACGTCAGCGAAGTGTTTGTGCTTTAGTGCAAGAAACTAAAACGTGTTAGTCGCCAGAAACATCTGAGAGAAAATCTGCCGAAAAGCGATAGAAATACTGTTACTGTGCAGGAATCTCGTCAAGAATGTGCAATGTACATGCTACTTGATAAATTACTTTTTGATTTCCACATTGTAACTTGATATAAATTTAAAAAAACATGCATTACTTAAAATTTTAATATTCGTTTTAGTTAATCAAACAGGAAGATACTGAATACAAACATTTTTACAACAGATACAACAGATTTTTATTAGATGGAGTTGTTTATTTTCTACATTAAGGTACTATAAAACAGTACATATCTAAAATGAAAATGTAGAAAACTGTCTAACTATACAAAATTTTACCAGAATGGACATTTCCAGAACAAAAATGTAGAAGTAGGAAATGTTTAATGTTCCCTTATACAATACAATATACAAGTCAAACCTGCAGATGAACCAGAAGTCATCAATTTGCCCCCAGCAGCAACATTTGCATCAGGAATTAAAAAGGTATATAACACAGAAGTGATGGTTTGAGCCACAGAACAAAATGATTGCAGCTGGTGAAAGAATAATATGTGAAAGTCATAATGTCATGAAAATAAAACTATAAAAATATCAACTTATTTAAATAGAATTCTCAAAGCAATTCAACATAATTACTGAGACACAATTATGATTTAATGAGTACCGTAACAGTTAGTCATTAAGTCAAATCTTTTACTTACTATGTCAAAATCTGACTCAAACATATTTATTTTTCATGTATGTAATTCTTGTCCCGGCAGGAATGGACTTCAAAAAGTGGTTTAGTTTTATAACGCTATAATGCCTTGTTGCCTCCTGCAGCAATGTGGGACAATGATTACAAAGCATTACGACATGCATAATAATAATAAATGTAACATTGAACTTAAAATATGCAACCACAGCTTAACAACGTAACCCCAAAATTCGGTATATTATTTTGTACAAATGGTGCCACAAGTTGAATTTGATCTGTATTTCCTAAATTGTAAAATAAAACTGTATTGGGATGAACATGCTCCTTCTGAAATAAAAGGCACATTAAATGAAATCAGTGAAGGAACAGTATTTACTGATAAATAAGTGGTTCTTCCTAATGTTTTTAGTGTGTACGTTCTCTGGGTCCATCAGGTATTGATACATTCAACAGGTTTGTGGCTCTGTGTCCTTCTGCGTTTCTGCATCAAAAGGTGCCTGAGCAAACAGACTGCTTTAACTCCATGCTGTGGTACCGAGCGTCAACTCGCACATGAGTCTTCTGTCAGTCAGTCAGGATGCAGTCTTTGGTTTGAACTGGTGCGGTCTGCCAGCGCCTGGAGAGCTAGTCCTTTAAAAATCCTCCAGGCAGGACGACCGGTGGGATGAATAAAGTACCGTAGTTATATCTTCAATGACTGTATATGAAGAGTTGTTTTTTTTTGTTGAGCAGGGTTATTTCAACACATTTGACCTAGGATTGTGACATCCGTTATATTTCTGACTTAGCAACGACTATTATAAGATACCGAAACAGCATTTTAGCTGGTTATCATCCAACAAAGTCACAGATGAATATGTTAAACTAGTTAACTGCTTTGCAACGTAATGTCTCTACTTTTTTTCTACTGGTACTGATTTGGTTCTGTTGTAAAATGTGTTTTGCTGTGAAGTCCTGTTCTCCTCAACGGATCTCAGTCGCCCTGTCGGAACTATTCAAGGCAACGTGAGTCATGTGACGCGCAACTCTTCTTTCTCTAGGGCTCTGCTCGAGACCCGTGTTACACACAGTAGTTACCATGGTTACCAAGGACCAGTGGTTACCATAGACATGACGACTCTCACCATTCTAGAATGCTGCAGTTACCGTAGGTACCACTGGCTAATGGTCTAGAACTCAGTGGGATCCATATTTATCACCAACAAGTGTTTAGGACTCAGTCACTTCCATACTTGGCCCACTTGAATGCCCTTTAGTTATTCTAGTTCCGTTTACACAATGTTCGAATAACAGGACTTATGAGAACGGATTCGGGTCCAAAACCGATGACATCACACGGTCAGTCCTCTTTTCATCGGCGTCCACTACAGTGGCGGTACAGGGGCGAGTCCGTCGCCGTCCTCCAGGTGGTGCAGCTCGGCTTTGCAAACCGTGGCAGAGCTGCATTGGAGTAATGAGACAGCAGGCGGCTCCTCATCCCCTGAAAATAAACACGCAGTGAGATGTGAATGACCTGATCGATTTCATTCACGTCACTAGTCACGTGAAGAAATACTGAGAATTTTGAGTGCACACACCTACAGCTTATAATATCAGCTGACAGTGATATCGATGTATGTATGGAGGAGGATAAATCAGTGCAGCCATTAAAAAAAAAATCTAGGTGAGTCTCTAAAAAGTTCTATTTTCTCACCCAGACCAGAAGAAGATGATTCACTGTCGGCCAGAGACGACGAGTCAGCCTGGTCATGTGACAGTCCCTCCATTAGGGGAATGGAAAGTTCTGAGGAGGGGACCGACGAATCATAGATGCCAGAGTCACGGGGCGGTGGGACATCTGGAAGGGACGGACTAACTTCTTCTGCCTGGATGGGGACTGAAGAGAAGTCTTCATCCTGGAGGATGGAAGGAGCGGAGGCAGAGGAGGAGGATTCTTCAGGTAGAAGTCCAGATATTCCAGATGTGGACCTGAAGGAGCAGAAAAGCAGCAGCAGTCAGACTGACGTGGCCACTTAGTGCCTGATGTGGAGTCAAAACTACACCAAAATACAACCCAACTAGACGGGTATTACCCTTTACTTTACCTGGAGGTGGGTCCCAGCATGGACAGAGAGCAGTGTGGTAAGCCTGGATTAGGACAGAGACCAGGACTGGGACAGGGACTGTGGCTGGAGCAAGGGATGAGGCTCGGACTGGAACCGGGAGCCAGCAGGAGCATGTGTCTCCCTGTCTCTCCATCCCCACCCTGAAGTGATGGTGTCCTCACCAACACCCTGTTCAGCACCAAACTGGATTCACACCTCTGCTCAGGCTGAGACGAGGAGGAGGAGTGGGGAGGCTTCGGAGAAGGGCTCGGTGGCGGGACAGCATGGAGAGGAGAGCTGGAGGAGGCTGAGGAACTTCCTGCAGGAGCCAGCTGCTTCTCGAACCAGTAAGGGTTCTGGCTGATGTGCTGGTGCATGTTGCAGATGGAAACATAGAGCGAGCGTCCAGACTTACTTCTGAAGTAGTTTCTCCTGGAGACATTGACAGGCTGCTGCTCACAGTCGGCCAGACTGGAGTGGAGCCGACTGAAGAGCTGGGGTAGCTGGTCCATCAGCTTGTACCTAAGCACAAAAAATAAAATAGCACACATATTTACTTTTCTTTACTGTAAATCTCCCCAACAAATGATTTTCTTAATTGACTGACTGCTGTCGTTGACGTTGAGCTGTTTGTGCAGAATGTTGCTTTTACCTGGGAGCCAGGCTCAGCATGGTGGGGATGTCGTTTTCTGTTGAATAGTCAAAGTAAACCGTCATGTAGCGGTTCAGCTCCTGAGCTTCGCCCCCCTCGCTCTGCTTCGCCAACCGCAGCTTCTCAGCAATCATGGCCGCACCAACAATAAACAGATCTCCACCTGGCCCACCAATCTGAGAGCTGCCGCTGGTGCTGCTGCTGCTGCTGCCATTACTACGCCGGCTGACGGGGGTCTTCCCTCTTCGGCTTTTCTTCTCAACGTAGTAACTGCAGAAAGAGAATTGCGCTAATTAGAATAGAAACAAACATTACAATAGAGAAAAAAAGAAGGAAAAGAGGGATGGAGGCTGGTTCAACAACTTAATGTCATGTTTTCTATGTTTCATAAAGTTTCAGGTGTGTCGAGAAAACACTCACTGGATTTTCAACATAATGACTGTATGTATTGTTATAGTTGTAGCTTGGTGCTCTCTTAACTTGTTGAGCGTTAACTTGTTTATGTTTATGCATGAAAAGTGGTCACCTGTAGAGAAAAACCTTGATGTGGCTTTATTGATATAAGTATAATATTGCTTATTTTTGATTGAATCACAAACGTCCTTCATCTCAGTGAGGCAAACAAGAAAAAACAGAGAAGCAGGAAAAAAGGAGAGTATGTGTAGAGTATGTATGAAGGCTTTGAGGAAGAATATAAAACTATATAGACCCAGGCTGAGGACAAAAATGGAAGGTTAATGAGAAAAATATGAAACAAGTAAGAACAGAGTAGAAGAAGGAAAACACAAACAAAAGCTGGGGAAACACAGACAAGCTGCGATGACGACGGCCGGGTGAGATGCGTCAGTTTAGACACAAGCATAAACACAGATTAAGTGTTTTAGCAACATCTAGTGGTCACTGGAGGAAGTGCAGCTGACGGTACTTGAGAAACATCACTGGGAGTTTCATGACATCAGAAACACTGGAGCAGCCTACCGTAGACCTTTAGAACAGACTGTGATGATGAAGTTGGCTTCGTCTAGCTGCCTGCTGAGCCACGACATCTGACCCTCTTTGCACATCTCCAGGTGTTCCCACAGGTCCAGCACGACCTGAACGGGAGTGAATTTGAATTAAAGTTTCAAAGGATGTTTCACTTTTTATTTTTTGTATGTTTCAGCCATTATCTGGCTGTTTGGGGGTCTCACCTCACAGTTGCAGAAGTCCTGCAGGAAGTAGGCGAAGCTCTGTATAACACTGGTGTGTTTGGGACAGTCTCTGTTGGAGTAACAGATGAAGACTTTGGGTCGGGGCCACGGGCGCTCCGTGTTCAAAGCTGCGCTGTGATTGGAGGAGTCACTGCTCTCCTCGTCCAGTTGGCTGTAGATGTTTTCTAACAGGAGAGGAAAAAGACGGGTTAATGCATCAGAGGAACGTGGCGCCTGTCAAATGTCGAACCTCAGGGCATCCTTAAACGCAGCAGCAGAGAGAGAGACGGGTCACCAAACTAAAACCTCTACACAGTACCAAACAACAAACAGTGAAGTGTGATGTGAGAGCTAATAAGTATTAGTGCTCTCACCTTGCTGTTTATTCCGGCACATGACAGTGAAGAGAGTGGCGAAGGCAGACATAATGACCAGAGGCACCGTGATGGCCATGGCACGTATAGGTCCCGCCCATGGGGAGTGGACTGGAGGATGAAACAAACACACCCAGAGACAACAAAATAAGATCAACAGCTTTAAAGCAACTCTGTGAAACTATTCAGATCCCTTTGCTGACTTCTGCTGTTAATTACAGAGATTAAATCATTCATCGATGAGTGTGCCTTAGACCCTGTATACACCTGCTAGTAAGATGCATCTTAATACCAGGTGTAAACAGGGTCTTAGTGTCTCACCCTGGCTCACGTGGTACTGGGTCTGTCTCCTGGTCCCGTTACTGTCGTCTCTCAACTGATGGAAAAAAGAAAAAAAAAAAGAGAGACGGAGCGAGGGAACAGAGCAGAGAAAAACGATCAGTTCATTTCATATGAACATATAAAAATAAAACAGAGGTTCTGGTCTGGTGATAACAGTACGTTATGCGTATAAATGATGCTCAGCCCTGCGATGCATTCATGTACCTCTATAGTGTAGGTCCCTGGAGTGACGTCCTGGAGAACGCAGGTAGTTCTGGGCTGGTTCGTGTCCTGTAAACAGTAAACTTATTAGAAATGTGACAGATTTTTATCACAAATACCTACCATACCATCAAAAGAGTAGACGTCAAAAACCTGGATCCTTCAAAGTCAAGGTAACTAATGAATTAACTTCACAGAGTTTGAAAGGTGAGCTTAATGTGGTCTTACTGGTTTGCAGCGCTGAAGTCTAAAGGGTCCGTCCTGCCGCAGTTTGTAGTACAGGTAGTAGTAGTGGAAGCCGAAGGAGGGCGGAGCCTGGTCGAACGCCACGTGGAGGTTTGCACCCAGCTGAGACACACTGAAGGTCTGCGGCTTCCAGACTGCACAGACAGAGTTCATGGACACGTACTGGTTATTATATCTGATCATATTTTAGTAAGAAGCCTCAGTTTTCTGATCCCGTTAACGCTAATTACAACAACGCTTTCTCCGCGTTTCCCCACAAGACAAAGACTGACCTAACATCCAGCCTAACATGTCTTTTGTGTAATCGGCACCTGGACTAACTCTGTTTACACATGGCTCTGGTTATGACGACAACACTGAGGAACTCACATGGTTTGCAAAGCAGGTTGTCTGATCCCAGGAGGACTTCACACGCTGAAAGAGACGCACACAGAAACGGTCACAGTTTGTCCGACTGGTGTCATTTTTAAGTCTTCGATCGGGCACGTTTGACGGGAAAAACCTTGACATGTTTGGTTGAGGGGAGTACTGGACTCACAGTTGGTCCTGAGGAAGGATGGAGGGAAGAAGCTCTCGTTCATCAGCGTCGGGAAAGGAACAACACGAACCATGTAGTCGGTGTCAAAGGTCAAACCACTGAATGGCTGACTGCTCAGCTTCTGCGTGAGGAAAAACAATAAAACAATGCATCACTGTCTTTTGGGGACGCATCCAAAAGACAAAGCACCTGGAACCTAGTTGAATGTGATTGGTCAGACTGAGCTGTCATTAATTTTGGTCCCACCGTGTTCCTGTAGGAGAAGTTGAGCTGCCGTGGGTCTTTGAGGATGAGGTGTTGACACTGTTTCCCTTCAGGGTTCTTGTCCTCCAGGTAAACTCTGAAGCCTTTAATGTGCTCGATCCCTGCAGACACACGACATACACTTCAGCTTCATTGTCTCCTCCATCATTATCTCCTCGCATCCTTTCCCTTTCTTCTCCTCTCTCATCACCTCATTGATTTAATATAATCTTTTCTCCTTTCCTAACCTCTTACCCCCTCTTCATACTTTTCCTCCTCCCCTTTGTTCCTTGTTCAGCTTCTCTTCTCTCATTTCCTTCCTCCCTTTTCTTATCTCCTTTCCTTCTTTTTTCTTTCTAGTCATTTCACTCTCTTCATTGCTTTTTGTTCTTTATTTAATCCTTGTCTCCTTTTTTCCTTTCCTTGACCCATTTCTTCCTCTCCACTTTGTGTCCTTTCCTCTCCTTATTTCCTTCCCTTTTTCCTCACTGTCCTCTTGTATCATTATTTTCTGTCCTCCGCTCTTTTCCTCTGTTTGGTTTCTTCCCTTACCTCCTTTCTTCTCTCTTCCACTGCTTCCTCTTCTCCTTTTTTCCTGACACTTTTTCTTCTCCTTGCTTCCTTTCTTGTTTCATTCCCTACCTTGCTCTGCTGTTCTTGTTTCTTTCTCTCCCCTCCCTGTTTCCTCCTATGTCCACTCATCCTCTCCTTGTCCCCTTTCTTCCTCTCCTTTCATTTTCTTCCTTCCTCAGTTTCTTCTGTCTGTTTCCCTAATATCATCTCCTCCCTCCCAAGCGTGCTCCCTTTCATATGCTCATATCAGACATATCAGTTTACTTTTTTTTTAAAACGCTGCTTGTTCCCTTCTTCACTGCCACACCTTCCTCCTCCTCTCTGCTCTTTGAAAACACATCTGTCCTGTAATTACACCTTTACATCCACAGGACATGTTTTTCCCATTAGCGCTGTGAGAATTGAAGAGAGACAAAGTAAAACCGGTTTTTCTGCAGGGTGACGGCAGGTTTGTTTTCGTCTTTCCCCTGAGATTTATTTCTGATATTCAGCCTACATGCGTGTCACGTTAACTTAAAATACGTTAAATACCGGTCCAAACTAAAACATCTTATAATAGGCCATGACTAAAACTCTAAACATATTTAGTTTATAACTATAAAACAGAGAACAGAAGGAAACTGGTACATTGATGAAGCTTCAGCAAGAAAATTCAACATTTGGTTAAAGAATTCTTGATATTAGCATTTAGCGTCAAGTAGAGCCTCAAAGAGCTGCAAGTCTGGAACTACGAGCATGTGACTGTGACATAAATCATTTCTGGAGGATTTCTGTCCGTCTCTGAGAAAACAACAGTCTGTATTGTCACGACGAGAGAGCGAGAGAGGTTCGCCTTACACTGAGCACACACACTGACACACATTCCTTCACGGTAAAATCGTGGTATTGTTGTGTGAGATGTGATCCCCTCTCTCTCTCTCTCTCTCTCTCTCTGGGCCTGATCAAAGGGACACACACACACACACACACACACACACACACACACACACACACACACACACAAAGCTGGGTAATCTTACGGATTTGAGCACTTTCAAGGATTTACTTTCCTGTTCCTCCTCGCCTCACTTTCCCTTCTCCTCTCTCTAAACCCGTCTCTCTGAACAATCATGTAAACACACAGGTACCTAGTGGACTCGCAGACCAGTGGACGACCACGGCGGCCTGATCCTCACAGGCCAGGTGGCTGAAGGAAATGTTGGACACCTCATGGATCACATGCTTCCCCAATGGGTAGTTTAACGAACAGTCTGCAGAGGGAGAGAGAGAGAGAGATGACAACTGATTACACATTTTAAAGTATTACTGCATCAATTAACAACCTCGTTGTGCAGGTGGTGACATCACTAGTTGCATTAGACAGACACCATACACTGAAACGAAGACATTTAAACGTTTTATTTTGAAATATAGTCATAAACCTAAATTAAATAATTTAAGAGAAAGAGTGAAACTAAAATGAAACAGCATGCGGCGTAGACATCAGAGGCGATTTAAGCTTAAATTTCATTTTATTTTGACAGAAACGGTGCAGAGAGGAAGAGCACAGAGAGAAACATCGGTATCCGGCTGCAGCAGTAGAGCTAAAGACGAGAAACTGAATGAGAGGTTCTGTTGCTTTGTAGAAACAAATCACAATAAAATGTCACACAGTGACACAGCATGGGTTACGTGAAACAAAGTGAAATGTGAACCACAACTAAAGATTAAAAGCTTTCAGAAATAAATAAGTATTGAGTTTCAATTTAAAAAGGCCTTCGTCAGAAATGGTCCGATTCTCAGGGGGTAGTTTGTTCCAGAGACTAGGTGCGGCTATAGAGAACACTTGTATTTAGATCTTGGAACTTCTAA
>JAUBNQ010000023.1:22894375-22905095 GCA_032353495.1 Ctenopoma kingsleyae
AATCCTGACTGAAAATCTTCATAGTAGGCTTTTTGAGTAGAGGTTTTACTACAGCTACCTTAAAAGCCTGTGGTACATACCCAGTTACTAAAGACAGATTTATCTGCTCTAATATGGACGTGCTGATCAAAGGTAGCTGCTGTAACATGTTGTCGCCCAATAAATTGGACCCAAAGTGCAGTTTTCATATCAATGTTGATTGCATGGCTCCAAAAACTCAGTCATGTCATGTTTAGCATCTTAAGTTTTAAACTGTGTATGTGTCTCGTGTCCACAATTCTGCCTGGAGTAGCACCTTGTCCTTTGCATTGAGGTACGGCATCAGCTGATGTGAGTTGCTCACAGATATCTAATGTTGTACAGTTATTAGTAGATCAAAATTTAGACATCTCTCTCGGTTTTCTGCAGCCTTCCTGCTCCGGCTGAGCGATCCGATGGATAATAATACATTATAATTTAAATTGTAAAGCAACACACTCGAAGATGGATGAGCAGCTGTGCACAGCATTGCTGTCATGTCAGTTTAATGTTTTCAGCTTTTGGGACTTCATAGGCTGAGCTTTTTAAAATTCTTTCTGTTCTCTGCAGTTGTCTTTCCCTCTGTTCCTCCTCGTCGTCTTTCCTTCTTCTCTTTCCTGGTTTCAGTCTTGGTCCATTGTGAGTTTAAAAAGTTCATGACGATGCAGGCTAACTTAAGTTTCTTTGCCTCTCTACGTGTCTGTGTGTGTTGTCTTTCTCGGACAGAGCGGCTGGAGCCCCTGGATGCCGGTCATCGCAGTGATGGTCGCCGTTACGGCAGCCGTCCTCTACCCCAACTTCTCGAAGAGCAGCTCCACCTAGGACACATCCAAACACACCCCCACACTCAGAGTGCTGTGAGGAGAGCATCACTGCTTTATTTGTATAAAGTCTAATTGTATATAATTGTAGAGGGAATATAAAGGTTGTGGTTTCTACAGAGGATTCAGATGATTTTTGGTTTATTTTGTTTATTTTTTTTCTGTGAGGGAGTTTTGTTGTTTTTATTCTCGGCTCTCTCTCAGCTGCGGTGGGGGCTATTTGGTTTTCGTTTCTCTGCTGATTCCTGGGTAACAAAGCGTTCTCTAGCAGACCGAGCTTCCACACACATAAAAAAAAAAAAAAAGATTCAAACAACTGCCTATTGTGACGTTCGCACCCGTCCCGTCATAAACGAACAGGATGGAGGCGAATGCAAAGCTTTCCAGCAGCCTCAGTGCAGTCAGAGGAACATAATCCACATTCTTCAGTGAAAACTGAAAGATCATCTTCATATTTTTCATTAAAGTCTGATAGCAGGCGGTGTTTACGTGTACCTCTGTTGGAAGCGGTTCTCTTTTAACAGACAGGACTGAGGAGTGTTTTAATGCTGGGACATAGCTTTCATTAGTTGGTTTCTGAGATTCTTGGTTCCATTAGGGTCCTACTCTTTGATTTACTCTTTAACTTTCAATCTGGCCATGTTAACGACAAACTACATGATTGATCTGTATCCAACAAGGCTGCAGCTCGTGTGAATTTCAGAATCGGTAAACCAATAAAAAAAAAGATCCCCCTCAGATCTACATCCAGGCTCTAAGAACACAAGTGAAGCACAAACGGTGATAAAACATGTCAGATCAGCTCCATCAGTATTGTCGTAATGGTGCCTCTGAGTCTGTTGGAAAGTTCACATAAAGGCGGTTTCAGGAAGTCCTGCTCTGTTCTGGTTTTAGTTGACCATGTTGGATGTGTAACAGGTGTGTTCTCTGTTGTTTTTTTGTTTGTTTTGTTTTCTTTTTGAGGGAGTTTAGCGTCGGGGTTAAAACTTGAAGAAAAATTATTAAAATAAAATCTTTTCTTTTTAGGGCACAGAAAAAGGGGGTCAAAGTGCCTCTGATGTAACTAACACCACAGTTTGTGTTTGTGTGCGGACAAACACACACGCACATGCGCGCACACACACACACACACACACACACACACACTTGTTTATTTGCCTGTCAGCGGTCTGGCTGTTAACATGTGGAGAGGAGCTGTATGTTGTCTCGCCATCTTTTTTTCCAGCACTTTCAGCCTCTACTCATGGCCACTTGTGTTTAGATTATTTTGTCAGATAATTATTGTGGTTTGTGGTTTCATCCCAGTAATTGAAATTGATTTATCAGTATAGATCCCATTGAAATGAATCAGTGACATGGATATAATATTAATGCGATTTAAAAAAATAGAAGACATAATCGTGACTGTGAAACACTTACAGGACAGGTTCATACTGTTGAAAGTTTGTTATATACAACACGTTTTGATTGATATCATCTATCCTCTTGTTCATACTGACAAATGATGGGACAAACTCCACAGTCCTCCCTCTTCAAAAATGTACTAACATCTATTGAACAAATCATAATCGCATTATGTGGACCTTGCAGAGCTGCTGACTTTTTTTTTTTTTTGTCCTTCCACTGCACCTCAGCAGGAATATTAAAATGATTTTTGAAGAGATCCACTTAACTGTGTTTAGACACATTCTGACCAAGGACTGTCCCGGATTCTGTCCCGCATCACTTCCTCTAAAGGGGTTTTAGAAAGTGTGTTCTGTTCGTGTGCTGCATTAACAAGAGGAATGACGACAACAAACAAATGTCCTTTAATTCTGACACCACACAGACACCAAAATAATTTGTCATAGTACTGTTTTTTACAAGGTACAGTATTAACCTTCACAAAACGATCTTACAAATGTCTTGTTTAATGAATGTGAACATCTTCACCATGTGTCCAAGAATTTCTGTTTTCACTGAGTAAAGCTGTTTACAGCGTGAGATGGTATCAGATGTCACTAAAGAGTTTCAGTAACCCAGTAAATTACAGCCCACAAATAAGATAATACTTACTTATATGAAATTGTAACTAATTAGTGCAATAAATAAATATAAATGTCTGAAAATGTTTAATTAACTGAAGATTTGTGCACTATAAAAGTATCACCCAGTTAGAGGGGAGAAAACTCTGAAAGTTTAATTATTTAAAGTCAATTTCCAGCTTCATTGTATCATGAAAGTAGTAACTTCACAAAATCATATTTCCAATTATAAAACATGGTGTTGAATGAGATTTATGGTTAATTATTAGTAAGTTTGCTTTTTTATTTTATTTTTTTCAGTAAATATCCCCCTCCCCGCAGGAATTTGGTGAGATAATAGTCTTAGTAATGCACAGATTTCCAGGTAATTATATAAAAATTTGAGACTTAATTTACATGCGTTACTTTCATAACAGTTGTGACTAAACTACTGGCTAATTATATAAAAAATGTAATGTAATTTACTGGGTTACCTGAGTTTTCTGTGGTCTGCAAACTTACATTGTCACATGAAAAGTCTGTCATATAAATATTTAACACAAAGAACTATATTGTAAAAGTGGACAAAAGAACTAATTATCAACATTGTTACACACGTTTTTATTTTTATTTTTTACACTAATCTGATAAAGATGAGTCCTGTTGAGCACATTTTTTAAAAACTCTTCTCCAAACACACTAACAATTCAGGTCTCTGCTGAGATGTTTCTGGCAGACGTTAAAGACGTGTGTGTGTGTGTGTTTGTGTGTGTCCCTTCACACTCTGGACTCTGTCGCGGCGTTTGTCATCGTTAGTGTACTCTGTCTTGTCTATGTGTTTAAAAAAAAAAAAAAAAGTTAAAATACAGACAAAGAACAAATATTCCTGATGTTTAAAGAGAAACACTACAGTACAGAGAGAGAATTGTAAAATAAAAATATTGAATGATGTGCTACTAGACTTATTTTGTTAAAATTGTTTAGAGATATGAGAGGGAGCTATGTAGAGACTATGATGATGTATTGAATATGCAGAGCGATGTTTGGATTAAAGTTGTAGCAAGCTGACCCACCAAACCTGCTTCCAGCGTTCATTCGTCCGTTCACAGAAATGTTTCATTCACTCTGTTCTTGTTTAAATAAAGTTAAAGGCAACATGTGGACTGTCCCGCATGTTAATACATGACGCCCTGAAATCTGATACTTCTTTTTAAAAGAGGACGATTAGGAGCCTTTGTGTGCAGCAGTAGTTAGTTGCCCTGAGCTTTGTGTTGTGAGGCGTTCAGGGACTGTACAAATACAAAGGAACCATGCCTAAAAAAAAAAAAGTCCCTTGAAGCAGCAATTTAAGAACTACAATCATCCTCAGTTCCTGCTGTGCGGCTGCACCAGGAAAGGCGGAACTTCTTCCAGTCAGACAGCTTAACTCTGTTTGCTTTTGGTTCTTTTACATCTTCAGTTTGGTCTGTGTCTCCTTTGGTGCAACAAGTTCTCAGATGATGTACTCAATTAAAGGTAGCACGGTGTAGAAATACTGTATTCAGAATTTTACCTGCAAAACTACAAGAACAGAACAGGGTCAAAACCATAAAGTGTCATAAAGGAACTGAAGTACAAATACCTCAAAGCTGTATTCAGTTACAGTACGTTTGAGTCTTTTGTGGTGAGTGGAGTTTCCTCAGTTTTACCTTGAACAGAGAGAACCACAGAGTCAGCACAGAGATGTGTGTGTTACAGGACATGTTATTGAGCGCTGGCTTGTTCTGTGGGAGCAGATTAAACACCGACTACAAACAAAGCAGCTTGATTTGTTCGTTGTTCAAATCAGGAAATGTGATCATATTGAATTTTATTGATCTGTTGGAGTCCAAAGGTCAAAAACAAAACAATAAACCAAACTGACTGGAAATAACAGATCAATACGCCAGACTGAGACACAGCCACTGAGCTGCTGACAGCAAGATGCATCACTGACTCTTTTTTCCCCCCCAACAGTAAATCATTTTAAGTTCATTCATCTTTGAAATAGTAGTAAGTAGTGCTGCTGTACAGGTAGCAGAACACACAGAGACGGACATATGTTTGGAAAATCAACAACAGTTAACTTGTGAATTAATAACCACATGGCTAATGCTCAATATTATGTACTCTTAATATCAAAGAGTATATTCACACTAGGTTTCAAAGTGATGCAGGGAGTTGTGCGACTGCGACCAGGATGTGACGGCCAGACAGAAGGCCAACAGGATGGGAGATGTCGGGGAATAGTAGAAAGCTATTGTTGGTAATTTAACAATGACATTTGGAAAAAATTGTCACTAATGGATATTTTTAAGTCGACTTCCTACTAAAAATTAGCTGTTTGCTTCCTGATGATAGTTGTTATAGATGTCACATATGTAATATACTCAAGACTCCAGAGTGAGAAAGATTTATTTCAGCATCTTCATTAAGTTATAGTAAGAAGTACCTGCCACCTTTGACTATGGCTGCAGCGGTTCATGGGGTGGCCTCTTATGTTATTTTTTGCAGGGCCCGTGCCACCTTGGCAGCCCCTCTGCCTGTGCTCCTGGCTTTAGAAGGGAATATCTCTGCACTGATGTCAGGCTGTGCAATAAGCGCACAAGGAACAATTTGAACGCAGGACTTAGTTGTAAGTCTAGTAAGAGTATTTCTACAATGTGGTATTGCAAATTCTACTTAAATAAAATATCTCAGTATTTCCTCCAACACTGCGAAACTGCAATAAATATAAAGTAAAAAAAAAAAAACGACACTGACTGAGACGCTTTAACAAGAAGAGACTGAATATTCCGAGTTTTCAGAGCAGCACTTGAACGCAGCTGCCCGTGAGTCTCGGTGCAGTTCAGAGAAACTTCACACACCGAGTTCAGGCTGCGCCGAGGAGACACTGCGGGGACGGGACGCGCTCTCCACACGACTCTCCGTCACATTCAACCCAAGTCTGAGCCACAGGCGGTAAAATAATCCACCACACGAGCCAGGAAACATGCCGGCCACAGAGAAGGACCTGGCTGAGGACGCTCCGTGGAAGAAGATCCAGCAGAACACCTTCACCCGCTGGATCAACGAGCACCTGAAGTGCGTCAATAAGCGAATCGTGGATCTGCAGCTGGACCTGGGCGACGGCCTGAGGCTCATCGCCCTGCTGGAGGTCCTCAGCCACAAGAATATGTACAGAAAGTACCACCAGAGGCCCACCTTCAGGCAGATGAAGCTGGAAAACGTGTCGGTGGCTCTGGAGTTTCTGGACAAGGAGAATATAAAGCTGGTGTCCATAGGTGAGTAACAGCGGTCCATTCATTCAGATTTAAGCTCGTTTCAGGTTCCACAGCACCCAAAATGTGGCCCCAGAAGTGGTTTGCATGTCTCTGTAGAGACGAGACATGACAGAACTGATCCTGATACTAATGCTGCTTTTCCCGGTGCAGATTTTCTCACGTTTCCAGCCTAAACACAGTTTTCTGTCGCTCGAAAACACGGACCGCCGTTCAATTATCAGGCGATTTTAACGCACAGTTGCTTTTTCACACATGTAAACGTATCAAACATGGTTGTCAATGTTGTTTCCCTCATCAGTCAAACGCAGTCTTTAATTCGGCATATATCATCACACAAAGCAACAAAAGCTTCTGTTGAAATCTGAGGTTATGGAGACCAAAGTTCAGAAAATACCTTTGTGCAAGTTTTCCGTGGTTCCCACGTGTCTTACCGTAATATTATCCAACATTAGTCAGTTACTGCAAACTCCTCAGGTGCTAGAAGAAACCAGGTTACTTAAACTAATGTTTTCATTAGATTTATTCTCGCTTTAGTCTAGTTTAATCCTGTTAAATCCTGTATGTGTGCGCGACGACCACTTATTTCCAGACTGTGTTTAAGAAAGCTGCAGTTTAACGCGGCCTTGCCTACTCGACACATTAGAAGAGCTGCAAATATTTGTCTTTAAATATTTACGTAATTTACCCGCAGTCCTGTTCAAATCGGCACCATATAATCAAAAGTTGCGCAATTTTAATTTTTAAAAAAAGTAAATTATAAAGCTGCTGAAGCTACATCTCGCTGTACCACTTATGGGAATAACAACTTTGGGAAGTGGAACCAAATCACCTTTAAAACGTCAAGTTTAATTAACGTCTGGGTAACAGAATCATTCGTAGTCCCCTGTAAGCTTTGGGGGTCCCACGGCAATTAACGATCAAAGAAGTCAGCAACAGCAGCACTAAAATGATAGTTTTTCAAATGGAGTTTGGCATGTTGTGGGTGTAGTCTCCACATGACAACAGCAGTGTGTGTGTGTGTGTTTTTAATGAGCAGGTTCCCACAGAGCCAGGACACACCTGTGTTGATGAGCCTGGCTTCACGTGGAGAGGTTAAGTCTCCATCAGTTTGGGTGCTGCATGAAAATATTTCACCCTCCCTCCCCCAGCCCCAAAGTTAGCAAATGTTGTTAATGTGGTTTGTCAGCTGTGTGAAAGTGACTGTGATCCGTCCTCACATGCTGCTCAGTTATTTTAAAACGCCTGTTTTCAGGAGACACATGGACAAATCGGTGGATTCTCTTTACAGCCCCCTCTTTTTTTATTATCTGATGAGAGGCTGTAGTGAAATGTTCAGTTTTTCTTACATGTGATAGCATCTTCACCTTTGTCAGCATCACACACTCTCACTCACTCTCTGTCAGTTCTGTAAGACTCATCTCAGGATTTTATTAGTGACATCACCTCATACCTGTGGTTTCACCTGTGGGCAGAACCAGGTGTGTTTATTTGTGGCTTGACGAAAACCTCAGAGTTCAGGACTCTCGTTTCCTGGCAAACTCTCCACGGCGGGGTTTAGGCTCGTCACATGTTCAGTGTGCACTTCAACACCTCCTCATATTCAGACTCTCTCTCCGCCAAAGTCTAAAGCTGGTGCCCACGCTTGTGGGCCTACACTTAGTAGACGAGCGTCTTCCAGGTCGGAAAAAGGCCAACACACATTTCACTTAACCGCTGCTTGATGCACACTTCTCCTAATACTGCTTCGAGGGAATATCCAGAGCCGAGTGCGTCCAACAATTTACCACAGTCTGCTGCACCGCACCAACCAACTGTTGGCAGTCATGCGCCTAAAGGCTGATTTTTCTTTTGAGGAAGGAGATTCATAATAACAGATGTGAAGAAGTGGAAGTTTATGACATGTTGGATTCACTGTCAGTAATTTACACAACCAGCACAGATCCTCTAATGTAATCTCCTCTCCTCCTCCTTCGCCTCAAACGTGAGACTTTTTGTGCAGTGTCACATCTCAGTACGGATCATTTCATATCCAGATAATGCTTCGTATCGAGTGTTAGAAACCTCCTGTTTCTCAACCGTGTAGATTTGGTCCACGTCTGCAGATAAAAGTTGTAAAAACAGATTTGTCTTTGTGATTATTTGCCACATGATGAGCTGCGAGCAAAACCAGAAGCAACGGAAGCATCTTCACATCAGATCTGGGACGCTTTCAGACGTGGTCCTGGATCTGATGACTCATATCTGAGCTCTGACGATGCGACCGCTGTCAGAACCGTCAACACCAGACTTCACGTTGTTGTTGTTTTTATTTACTTCTGTGCGCACGTTGCCTGTTGTCGTCAGTCGCGGTGTGATGGGTCAGCATTTCGCAGTCTGGGGAAAATAACCACACAGGAGCAACAACTTCAGCTTGTAATGTGAATGTAGTCAGAAACGTCCATGTGGTTTTGGTCTTTGTTGGCCGTGTGGCAGTTACCAAAAATACACCGCACAAATATTTGTATTGGGCCGAACCTTAAAGATCCTCGTTCCACGGCAGAACTGAGCTCAAGAGTTGTATAAACTGTTTTTGTGAGGCTCTCAGGTGGCACCTTTAAATCCAGACCAGCACTGGTGTGTCTGGGTTCATCAGACAGTTTTATACTTTATCAAGTGTCCTGAAGTCTCTGGATAAACTTCGGCTCAGGCAGAAACAGTCAGCGGTGTGAGCCGAGCGTGAGACCGTCCTGAGTCACTGAGGTTGGTGTTTGATGGTGGTGGAGCGAGCTGAGGTCAGAGCCTGCTGAGTGATGTAAAACTGTGGAGGTTTGATTTTTCCACAGTAGAGAGGAAATGACTGGCTGGGTGGGACACACACACACAGACACACACAGACACACAGACACACAGAGAGTGGTAGCGCTGCTGTTGTTACCGTGAACCAGTTAATGTTCATGAGAAGATTAATTTGCAGCTGTTGTAATAATCTGTTAATGTGGTAAAAATATTTTTTTCAGTTTTTCTAGTAACCTGACGACCTTTCAGTGTTTCCAGCATCTCGGTTGTGAGGATTTGCTGATTTTCTTTGTTTTGTGTGATCATTAATTTGAAATCTTGGGGTTTTAATCATATACATAATATTGGGCTGTGGAACATTGTAATGAGCAAACAGTGGGACGACTCCTGTCATGGACCAAATGTAGTTCACTACATATTTACCCCACAGTGGGGACTGACTGTTTGATCAGCTTCATCTGGGCCAAAAAGTGCCACTATAGGAAATGACTGGCAGTGATCTGTATATGTTCTAAAAGAGAAAGTGCAGATATACAAACTGTAAACAAAGCACTTGGCATCGTTTTACTATTTTCACACCACTCTCACAAACCACCGATGTTTCATAGCTACTTCTAATCGAGAATAATCATCTAATTTGTATTTGGCTGAACAACAGGAAAACGGCGTAAAAAAAATAACGGCATGTGTAATAAACGGTGTCGAGGATGTTGAAATAAGCAGCGCTGACCTACAGTGCACGAAGCAGGCGTCTAGTTTGTCCGTCGACACAGACTTTTGTGCATGAAACCTGAGAAAAATGAGTAAAATTAGTAATTAAAGTGAAAAACAAACTAAATTTTAATGCACAGTATGTATAAACGTTAAACGTTACTTCGGTGCAGCAGCTCAGCTATAGTTTATATTTCAGGAAAGCACAGTGCTTATTGTGTAACATCAGAACAAAAGAAAAATCTTTCATAAAGAAATGAATGGTGCACATGCCGGCACTGAGTCAGAGTTGGTGAAGCTGGAGTCTGGACGCGTTGGGAAAGCGTCCAGTGAAGTTACACAGGTGACGTTAGTTTGTCAGATACCTCACCTGCGTGACAGGAAGAGGCCCAGACATCCAGAGAAAAGGAGAGAGGCAGAGCGTGGGAAAGAGGTGTTTGCTGTCATCAGACGAAGTGATCTCAGCGCCTCCCTTATACCTACAGGTGTGTGTGTGGGTGTGTGTGTGTGTGTGGGGTCTGCTGTAACACACACCGGATTAAGGATTTAATGCATTTCATGTTTTCAGTCGTCAGTCTCGCTCTTCTGCTGTTCGTTTGTTGAATGTCAGTCAAACTGGTTGCTCCTCCAGACTGTGCTGCTTTCACTGTCTGCTGGGAAATATGAATAAAGACGGCTGCCTTTAAGTGGGTCTTTATTTGTACTTTAATGTCACTTTATAGTAAAAGGAGGAGCTCAGTAAAAGATGGGCACATAATATAACCCTAAATTAGATCAAAATCAAAAAGAGACTCTTGGATTTTTACAGAGAAACAGCCAGTTTACATCTCTCACCTCCTTAAACATCTTCAGATTATCACTGTTTTCGTCGTGTGAGTCAGTGTTTAAGTACTTGTGGGATAAAACTAGTCAAAATCACCTGAATGCTCCTTTGCTGCTTCATGGAAGTTTGTGTTTGAAGTGGAAAATCAGAAGTAGTAGTTTCAGTTCACAGAAAAAAAAAAAGGTAAAGTAAAATAGTGTAATAAGCACCGGAGGGGCCATCAGATGTAGATTCAACAAAAACCAGTTGAAACATGAAATCAGTGAA
>JAUBNQ010000023.1:23070624-23089919 GCA_032353495.1 Ctenopoma kingsleyae
AAACTTTAAACATTATTGCAAAGTGTGCCAAACAAACAAAAATATCTCAAAAACTATACCTCAGATTTGTCATATTTGTGCATGGTACGTAAAAATTGTGTCATTAAAAAAACCAAACCAATATTGATGATTTCTGATATTACATTTTAATGCCAATATCGGCCAATAATATCGGTAGGCCGATAATATTGGACATCCCTAGTTTTAATCAATATGCTGAACTAGGGTTGTGCGATATGGCCTAAAAAGAATATCGCGATACTTTTAAGCTGTATCGCGATACACGATATATATTGCGGGGTGGTTCGGGGGGTGCTGCCGGGGGTGTTGAGTGGATTGAAAAGCCGATCTCTATTGTGGCGATTCAGATGCTGGTGTGTTATACAGTCTCAAACTCATCATTTGCAATCGCCAGGTATTGACCCTCTTGCTGCACAGATGTTTCATTGTCAATGCATCAGGCATGTTTACAAATTGGAGCGCAGACGGCAGACTTTGCCAGTCTTTTATTTTGAAAAACCAGAAGATTCTTTTATTTTGAAAAACCGCAAGATTCCCGTCTGCGCTCCATTTATAAACATGCCTGATTGTTTTAAAATAACAGACTGTGTCGTGTGAAAACGGAAATATAATAATTATTTTCTTTATCTGTGGCCTGGTACCTAATAGAGGTTTCTAGAGGTTTCGCTTGGGCTTTCACACCTCTCTCCGCGAGTTCGCTTCCCTCCGCTGTTATTCCAGTACAAAATGAGCATTTGCTAGTAAAGTTTTCTGGATGGGCGGTGGAGTGAGTTGTCTGCTGTGAGCAAGCAGAGAAGCGAAACTCAAAGCGAAGTACATGCTGTTTATTCGTGTTAGAATTTATACTCGATAGTCACGATATAGTCATTTACTATATCGCACATGGAACAAGTCGAGATACATCTAGTATAGTCGATATATCGCCCACCCGTATGCTGAACAACTGAAAATAGTATTTGCCAAAGACCTGATGCTGAATTCAAGAGCAACTTCAGTCCAACCCATTGAGTCACATGCATTATCTTGACTGTTATTAGAACAATAAGCAACTTAAAGATGTCACATTAAGACTGGGGATCTTGACCGGCACTTTCTTTTTCTTTGCACACTGAACCAGTAATAATTATAAACATGACAGTGAATCAAAAAATAACCAACAGATTACAGGTCGTATGTTGTAGACCTACTACTATTACATTAAACAAAATCAAAGACCTGAATTGTTGGCTCAGACTAACACCTCATCCATTACACTGTTCACACACTGCTTTTGTTGCATTTCCCCCTGAACTCCATACATGTGTTTAGATATAACCATAGTCAACCGGACAGATGATAGTTGACAGCTGTTTTGTTGGCAGCTGTCTTTGGGAACCAGGGTCAGTGACCCTTGTGGGTCCTGGGGACCTAATTTAGAAACCATGGCTCTGAAGCTCTTGGATATCTAGCTGCAGTGCACCCTGATATTCTTGCCTGTCGGAATATTTTGTCTGCAACCGACTGTGACATTCCTGACAGTCACAACAAATCCTGGCAGAATTTAAGGTTCAGGCGAGAAGTGTTGAGGGAACGAGAGCGCTCGTCCAAGAGCTGCTCAGGCAGAAATAAAAGCCGGAGAACCTTTTTGGACTGTGCAGTATTTTTCGTTTGACCCCAGTGACTGCAAAGTAGTATAAAGTTCATTTCTTAAATAAGAGCCATTACATATAAACTATATATAAAGCTATTTACATATGCAGAATATTAGAATCTATTGACTTTTAACAGAGGTTTAAACGAGGTTTGATTCCATCCAAGTTAAAGCAGATTTATGCATGAGACAATTTTCCAGGCATGTATTTTTCGAAAGATTAATACAGAGAAAACCCCTCGTGACATGAGGTTTAGGAAAGATTACAATATATTATAAATGCCTTAATTTTACAACACTAAAACATATCTACAAATGACTTACTGCACTAAATGTAATATTAATCATTCACTTATTAACTTCATTAACTAATAACACGAGTCCAGCTCCATTTCTTTCCATACAAAGGTTTAAGTGACTTATGTTTTTTTTTTATCTAAATCACAGTACAAATTTTGTTCCAGCCACAACATATTTTCCCCGCAGGGATCATTAAAGCTTTTCTGACTAATCTTTTCCTATTCTTTTCCTTCCTCTTCTGTTTTTTCCCAGGTTCTCTGTTAGTTGTTCCTCAGAGACATTCAGCTGTTCACCTGCAGTATTTCATCACGCAGTGCTAAATCCACGCAGCAGTAAAACTGTCAGCCTCATGCTGTGTGCATGCCTGGCTAGCTGTGACGCGGGGGCCTGACTAACAGCTTTAGCAGTGTGGAGCTAAGAGCCTAATGGTGTGTTGTTAGGGGTTAAATCGGTATTATCCTCTCCTCTGGTGGACCAGTAGAGGAGGACTGACAGGGTGACCGGGTTCAGGAAAATAAAGCGAGAGAAAGTGCGAAGCAGCCCGGTGTTCCAACAGGGCTTTCCTGCATTTTTAATTCAATAACCAGAACGCAGCACCAGCAGCTGCTAGTCACAGCTGTAACCCAAGGTCAGAGTCTGCAGCATGAACCAGACGTAGATTATGTAATCAATCAGCTGCTGTTACAGACAGCAGACGGAGAAAGAGCTTTTACCCCAAAAAGAAGGAAACTATTGAAAAGAAATTTTCATGCAGAGCTTTTGAACACCTTTCAGTGATGCTAATATCAGCAGAGCAGAAATAGCGCTGATCATCTTAATTTAATTTCCATTAACATGTTGCACAAGTTTTAGAAGAATCACAAAAATTTCTTCAAATTAAAGCGAAAGAATTATGTCTACATTAGCTTCTTTCAGGATGGGAGGAAATTTATAGCATATAGCACCGGTAATTGATTAATCGTTTGGCACTGAATGAATAAACTGCTTTTGTAATTAAGTATTTCAAGTTCTTTTTCATTTTTCTAGCAAAACTTAGGAAAATTGTACGTTGGTGTCATTTACAACTTCCTTTGCCTTATGTCTATATCATCTTAGGCTCTGGGAAATTGTGAAAGGTCCAAGAAACTATCGCTGCATTATTCCTGAAAGGTCATCTAATTTATGTAATTCAGCCTCAAAAGTCAACATAAAACTCTATCCTTCCCATAAATAGTCAAATACTACATACTGAACCATTTTATAGTAACACTGTTACTGTAACATTTTATTTGTTAAGCTCATATAGTACAGTAGTTACAGTACTGTGCCAGTGAGCGAGTCAATCACTCCACAGTCTGTAACTTTATGGATGGTTGTTGCAAAAGCAGTTTTCCCGCTTGGCGCTGATAATGTCAGAGGGTGTAACATCACGGTTGAACTGTAATTTGCGTATTCCCCATGTGCACCATGTGCTGTGTTCATATCGAAACCTGTGGTGTTTTACACACAGCCCTGCTGATTTGGCTAGAATAGAGGAAGAAATTGGTCCTGCAGATCTGAATCGTATTGTGTAATGTTTTCAGCCTTCATCACATCATCCTTTTTTATGTGCTGGCTTTCTCCCCCATGTTTAAACTGTATTCCAGCATCCGCTGAATATTGTACGCACAAATGTGAATGACATCTGGTGAATGGAAATACACCCATTACCCTGGTGAAATCTGTGCCAGTGACTGTTGCACTGTCAGCTCAGTTTTGTTAGTATTTTGCCTGCACATTCCAGTCCTGTGCGGGGAAATACCTGACAGGTTTAATACTAAGACTTTGATAATGGTCTTAAGCTCTTCAGGATTATTGGCATGAAATTCATATTGTTAAACCTTCAGGGTTCAGGTTTAATATGTCTGTTAAACTCTCTTGTTCTATTTTGTATTTTTGTCTTATATTCTAGATTTATTCAGATTCTTTTGATGTGAATTCCCCCCTCGGGATCAAAGAAGTGTGTCCTTTACCGTACTTTTACCATACCGTTACTGTACCTTACCTTACCTTACCTTACCTGAGTGAATCCTGTTGTGATGCTGCTGGAGATTTAATGTTATTGTTGTTGTCTGTGTTTGCTGCAGGCCAGTTATCCTACATGGGAAGACTTTGTGACCAAAGGGGCCAAGCTACAATCACAGCTCAGGTAAGACACACACACACATACACACACACACACACACAGGAACTCAATAGGTACTCAGTTTTCCTCTGCCCAGCACCCCACTGTCCAGTAGGGCTGCAACTAATGATTATTTTGGTACTAATCTTTAAATTTTTTTATCTATTAGTCACGATTATTTCATGCCTGACTACAGGCTCGTTTGAGATGAGCAAGTTCTGTGGAGATTCGATCACCAGCGATCGGCGTGCAGTGCATGCTGGTTAGTTTTACGTCTGACTTGTCACCAACTCATGCCTACGTAGACAACAATAACCTTGTGAGATCAAGGCGGCTGCAGATCTTGAGCAAGGCGCTGCAGTTGGTGTCCAACGACTGCAAAACCTCAGGGTATGATGGGAAACACCTGCTCTCACCTGATCTAAGATCTGATTGGTTTAGGTGTTGGATCCATAACAGGACGTTTAGTAGAAACGTTTCCCCTTTTATTTACTTTGAAGTATTTTGATTCATTAGTCTAAGTTTTCACTGTGAAGATCGATTCTTTTACAGAATAAATGCTGTGATTGATCAGAAAAAGACGATTGTAGCTTAAACTAGACTGTTAAGTCACATATTCCGTTCAGATCACTAAAATAACATCTGCACAGATGTTTCAGTCCTGACAGTCTAAATGTGTGACAGATCAATAATCGAATGTCTGATTGTTTGCATTTATAGTTTAATCAGCAAACTGACATGATGACAGCGTTTTATCACAATTTTACCTTGTTTCATATGAAAGACACGAGTCATATGGAGGTTAAATCATATACACACCTTCTTCTGTAGAGCATTTAAACAATTTCCATATCTTCTGTATTATTGCTTTTGTTTTTTGTTTTACTGTTCCATTGCTTCTACTGTTCTTAGTATTTTATTTTAATTTTTGTGTGTATGTGAAGCACTTTGTAACACAAGTTTAGAAAAGTGCTCTATACATAAAGTTTATTATTATTATAACAAACAACAGTTACTGGAAAATAAATTGTATTTAATCTGCATCCGGCCTCAGAGGATGTGAGCATTTGGTACAAACGGGACCTTGAAGGCTGCTAGAAAAGTTAGAAACTGTCTTCATAGGGGAATTTCAGACACTACTGCTCTGGCCGCTTGTTCATCTCTTTTCCAGGCACAGTTCATCCCCAACAAGCCTTATTGTGATGCCTGCGACCTGTGCTTGTACATCCTGTTCTGATGTTCACATGACACTAACTTTACTTGCTAAAACTTACCTCACAAGAGACGGCGGCATCACAGCTCCAGGATGTTTGCGTTTCACATGCTAATGGTGGTGCTGTCATGAAAAGAAAGCTCCGCTTTGCATAAGCTGCATTCAACTTTTTTTTTTCACTTTTTTGGTGAAGTGCTCCCACGCTGTAATACGTTTTTGTCTCAATTTTTTTCCATCTCCTCCTCTATCTGACTTGCCATTGTAATGTTTTATTTTTCTCTACATACTGCTACTCAGACATTCTTCTTCATTAGTGAGAATGTGTGCAGTCTTGACAAACGTTCATAGTTCGTAGTTCATTGCAGTTACAAAAACCAATGTGTTTCTTGGTGACTGGAGCCTCTATTGAAGTTTTTTTTAAGACATGTCGACAATAGAAAAGCAGCGTCAACGTTTTGTTGTAGTCGGCGTCGTTGATTACGTCGACTAATTGTTGCAGCCTTACTGTCCAGCAGGTCATACAACTATGGACTCCTAGGACGTTACATTACATGGAATAATCAGACTTGACGCGAGGTAATGTGGTTTAAATATGGGTTATTTGGTGCACATTTACAGACAGTCTCTTCAGGAAGGCATTCACAGCGTGGCACTCAGTTGCTCAGGGGAACAGTGACAGAAATAGTTCTGTATAGAATTTAGAAAAAGACTTGAAAGAGAACTATGTAATTTCTCTGTCCTGTATACAGTAAAAACCATGGCAAGTGTTAGTATATCAGAACAGATTAAAAGCTATATTAGACACATTATATGTAGTATTTATGACATTTAAGAAACTCAGAAAATGCTGTGCAAAGAAATGCAGAAAAGGCTGAATATTTGGTTTCGAAAGTTGAATCAACTTGTCTGACAGTCTGAAAGGTGTGAGGGAGGGGGCTTCCTACGCTGTTAAACTGTTTGATAAGCACTGCTCAAGAACCATACTGACCATTAAACGCAATGCAAAGCAGAAGAGGTACCAGAGTCTGGTTCACAAATACATTGTCTGAATTATGTAATGGCAGTTAGTACGTGGTGAGTTTCAGCCAAAGTGTTAAACTACCCAGATTCTTACATTAGTTCCTACATGAAAGTCTAAAATATTATCCGTGGCATTTACGGTATAAAAACAATGATTTTTACCCAAAGCTTAATGCATGTTGTGACATCAGTTATTTTTCAGTTTGATCTGATTCAGATATCTCAGGTTTAGTCTGTATTTTAAGCTCAATTTGATCCTGTAGCTCTTTGTGTTAAAGTAATATGTTGAGCTGTGAGAGGTTTGTCTTTGGTACCAAAACCGAAGCATGTTTTTGGCAACTTTATTGAAGCATTGAGATAACACCTCAGTTCTCTCAGCTCTGTCTTGTGCTTTTCAACTAGTGCGTCACCAGTGGCTGACTTACTGCGGCTGCTGCCAAATGTCTTCACTTATATAATATCATGTTTTGGTTATTATTGTATACTGACCTTTACATGAAAGATGTTTTGCTCCAACTTCAACTCTCTCTCACACACAGTGACCCAGAAGCTGGTTCAGTATCCTAATAGTATAATGACTGTGGTTCCCAGTAGGCCAGTTTACGTCGATAAGCATCATTCTGCCTGCTGCAGCCAGTTACAGTCCATTAGCTCTGCCAGTCACCCAGCTACACACAGATGCAGGCACAAATAGGACATCCACACTGTTTAAACTGCTCTAATGTTTAATGCTACTTAAAAGATGTGATGCAGATAATTCGCACATAAAGATTTAATCCAAACTTTAGCTGAGTGCCCTTAAATGCCCTTTTAAATTTGAAATATAAAAACTGACGTTTTTATAGGGGGAAATTCATACCCAGAAATTGCATATTTATGGCATGTAGTCTTTGTACTAAGGCTTTAGTCCATAGTTAGCAGCTACCTGCAGAAAACAAATTGGCCTAAATTATGGATTGGACTCCAGAGTGTAGAGGTTTGCAGGAAGACTCAGAATCCTGTAAAACCCCAAAGAAATGTTTTGCCCAGAATAAAATCATATTAGTTATTTATGAATGTGTTTCCTCCCAGTTATCACTGGACTCAGTTAGGTTGGTTCTTTGGACAGTAGTTATAGACACAAAGTCTGCTTATTCAAACTCAACATTTAGGGAGGAAAGAAACATTTGTTGTAAACATTTTATTATTTCACGGTTAGGAATTCTTTCCGTATTAATTCACAATATGAGTTAATTAATAATGGTCATTAATCATCAGTAATAATAGAAATCTTGCAAACTGTGTAAATGAACAGTAACAGTATAATTGTTTGGAGTAAAAGTACATACTGCATGCAGCTAAAGATGCTTTTACTGTCAAAGGCATTTAATGAGATTTTCTGTTGTGGAAAGTGGGCATGTTAAATAACTGATGTCTTGTATTAGAGTCTTTTAGTATTTTATTTCTCTTGGAGCATGCAGCAGAATGACTTCTGCTAGAGAACATTTTGACATTAGACATTGATCAGTGGGGTGTCTTGTTGAGGAATGTTGGACTTGATATTTTCCTCCAGCGTTCCTCCAGAGTTCAGGCAGTCTGCGATCGTTGGACGTGTCCTGCACACGTGAGGCCACTGTCGTGTTTTGGACACAATTAACTCAGATGTTGGAAGTGTTTTAGTGCTGTACCTTATGATTCGAACAGGTAGGACTGTTGCATCATTGTTACTGTGTGTGAGTCAAGTCTTTGGTGTTAATATGAAATAGAATTTCCACTGAGGTCAGAAAGACACACAGTCTGTGCACAGACACATGCAAACAAACTATTGACAGAAGTGTCATCTGATCTTTGTAGTTAGGTTTTCTGGGGGTAATGACTCTTTGTGTGTGTCTGCACAGCTATAGAAACACAGACTGGTAATGGAACAGACACACACACACACACACACACACACACACACACAGACAATAGGTCCATTGAGGTTGATGATGATGTGTGTGTCAGAAGGTCTCCAGTTGCACTCCTAACACTGCCCTTTGAAGGCAACTGGCTTCTCTTGTGGCAGCACCAGCCCTGCTTCCAAAATAAAAGTCCTTTATTTTACTTGTTTTTAATGTTGAGCTGCCTGCTTCTGCTTTCTTTGATCTGAACCGGTGAACATATCTGTTGTGTTTTTGTGTGTTTTTTGGTTGACCCTGCCCAGTTATAAGCAAACAAATCTCTCATAGCTCACATTTGTAGCCTGCAAAAAATGTTGACTCTCGTCCAAACTGCAACTGTGGATATCCTAACCCATGTCAATATGCATAAATTAATTTGACAAAAATTACCCAACCCCTCACTGTCTTCCCACCAATGAACATAGACAATTTTGTTATAATTTTAAGAAACCACAGTTACTTAAGAAGAAACTATGTTCTGTTGTTGTTGCATGTAACAAAAATATTGCTCTGTTGCTGCTAAAGTTCATTTCTGTAATCTTTTTTTAAATTTTTGTCATAGTGTTGTCATACCAGTTCCCTGTCTTTTATGCACCATGGACCCTTTCGTGTTCTCAGAGGGGTTGTGGAGTGGCTGATAGGAGGCCTTCATGACAAATTTTAAAATTTTTTGTAATTGTATGCCCACCCACCTCCCAGAGTTTATAAGAGCTTACGATAACAACATGTAATTGCTCTCCACAGCCCAATAGTACAAACAGTGGAAGATTATGTCACAGATAAAGTTGTGCAATTCATAACTTTTTTCCCCCAGTTATATTGTTTCGTTGCGGTGCAGTTGCAAATGTTTTGTGGCCTGGTATCAATCCACAGCCTGTGGAGTGGAAACCATGGATCAACACAGCTGAAGTACACACTCATTCCAGCGTTTTGTTCACTTTGTCATGACTCATTTTTTTGTACTGGTGAGTTCTTGTTCTGTTGGTGAGCTGCACAGCTGTGCTCATCATGCAAAGAAGGGTTAACAGAGGAAGTTGATGTTTTCGATGTTTCTATAGTTCAGCCCTAACAGTTTTCAAATGCCAGTATCTGAAACAACTCAGAACTCTGTCAGTGCTCCATGATGCCTCTGAAAATTCTCAGTCATTCAGGTGTAGTTGTCTTCATCGGTCCAGTAAAGCTATTTGGATAAATAGCGAGACGTTTCAAGCTAACAAGTCCAGTTGCCATGACTCAACTTCCAGTGCTCCACGATGTCTTGATGTTTAATCACCAACTAAAACACCACCCATTCATAGGCTGAACATAATAAACAGTCTTCACTCTCTCTCTTTGTCATTTCCAGTAGTTGGTTCAGATGACGCTATGAGGTCTAATTAACTGGATCTCAGTTCTCTTGTTGATGCTTGACAGGACACTGCTGCTGCAGTTTTAATCTCTGTGAGGCCTATAATGCTTCTCCTTAAACATGAATCTGGAGAACTTTAGTAGAGCTTATCAACAAGACCATTTATCATGTGCTCTTTTGTGTGTTTTCACTGCATTTTATCTAATGAGCTCCTGGTCCTTAAATCAACAGTAGACACAAAATACTAATTGTGTATTTAATGGGTTCAGCTAATTTGTGTGTGGTGTTTTTCTTTTGATTCAGGACAACCATCATGGTGACAGGAGCCTTCCTGGATGCGTTTCAGAAGGTGGCAGACATGGCGACTGGGGCCAGAGGTAAACGTGCACACACACACACACACACACACACACACACACACACACACACACACACACACACACACACACACACACACACACACATTGTGAATTGAATTTTTCTTGTTCACACCAAGAGGAAAATTATTCTGAGATCAGCTCTGTGTTTGTGTGTGTATGTATGACATCATTGAAGTAAGTAAGACAAATGTTTCCCTCTTGATCTGTCTGTAACTTCTTTCCTTCCCGGTGATCTTCACTCCGTCTCCCTCTTTGCATTAGAAAGGATGAGATCATGAGGGAACTAATTAGTTCCATTAAGTCTTTGTAGCCAAAGCTCTGTGTGTGTGTGTGTTTGTGTGTTTAATGTAATGTAGAAACCACGACTAGTGTGCTACTGGAGGCTGAAATGAGGCAGGAAAATTGCCAAGATAAGATTTAGTACATCTCTTTTTCTTTACTTTAGTCTGTCTAATGTGTTTTCATGCCAAGTTTCTTTGGCATTTTTCTGCAGTTTCACGATATAATTTTGTCAAGAAGTACACTTAATAGCCAAAACAAACATACTCCAATGTGACAGCTGCACTTTTTTAAGAGACAGTACTGTACAGATTTACTGTTGCACTCCACTAACATTAGGAAAGTTAGAAAGAGATTCCTGGTGTGTGTCACTACTAATGCAACTCAACTACCAACAGTTCAGTCAAGCGATTGGGCAGTCTATCTTTGTAACTGCTAATGTAGCCTGGAGCTACAGTACCTAGTCTCAGACAGAGTTGAGTGACTAGAGAGGTTAGGTAAGCTCATTTCTTTGTAACGCCACACCCCCAGAGTTGTATTATGTTCAAACAGGCTCTGGTTTCATATATGCAGTTGTGCTACGCAACACTTGTTTAGTGAAGTAGACTCACGGATCACTGTCCGTGTTCATCCCAAAGATTTTCGAAAGGGTGGAGGTCAAGGCTCTGTGCAGACCAAACTAGGAAAACGTTTCTTGGTGACCTACCCATGTCCATGGAGGTGTTGGTAAAACAGGAAATGGCTGTTGGCCCCTAGACTGCCACAAAGTGTATTAGTCACTGTGTTTATTGTCACTGTGTACTTTAGCAATAAGATTTTGTCGACATATTTGTGGGCATCAATGAGTTTATCATTATTAATCATACCCTCCCTCCCTGTGAACAAAATATCAGTAGTGAGACCTGGTTAATCTCAGTTTGCAGTTTATTAAGTATTATTATTATTAAGTTTATTAAGTCTGATATAAAAAAAAGTTAGCCAAAGGCTAATTTCCATCTGTAAAAATTACAAAGCAATACAATTATATTAAAATATGTTAATACAAAAGAATGTAAAGAGTGGAAATCAATCAGCAATCGTAACAGATGGTTAAATAATTTAAACAGAAACATGAAGTAAGTAATATACACTACAGATATCAAATGAAGAGAAAAAGACAAACAAATGGTGGTTAAACCATATTGAACAGAGTGATAAGTTGCATAATACAAAGTTAAACAGAATAGTAAAAATATGTCTACAAAACAAAAGGAATGACTGGATTTCCTAGTAATCAGGAAACCAGGTTCCTGAAGGAGAGAAGCACTGTACAGCAGCAGAAGGCATGGTGAATATTTCCTTTACTTTCTGTTGTTGGGCTGAGCTCTTGAACTGAAAGGGAACTCCCACTCTGCTGCACTGAACACAGACAGTGGAGGAGTCACAGCCACAGGTGAGAAAAGTCACTCACATATTTTAGTGACTCACCTCAATGAACGTAGTTAACGTCTGGCCTAAAAGTCGTTAGTTGCTTTAAAAGGTCACTTAATACAGAGCGTATAAAACAGAGACAGACTGATCATCTCTTTATTAGGACTGTAGATAATGAACTGACTTCACTGAAACAAAGAATAGTTTGTCATGTTTACCAACATACAAATTAATTAAATTAATTTGATTAATGGTGCAGTATTAATTTATATGCAGAAAGACAGGTATAGCACGCAACGACGACATGAGATGGAGGAAAGAAGCACAGTACAAGGCCATGAGACACTGACACGAGGAGACCTTCAATAGCGATCTGTACCTGCCGAGCCCTTCTCCATCGACATCAATAAATACAGGTCCCACATTGCACGCTTGTGGATGTGCACATTGTAGTGCTGCTGCTGAAAAAACACTTACAGGAAACTAGCTTCACTAATGTGAATGTGACGGACAAAATGATAGAAACACCTGTAAGCATATTGCAGTGAAATATACAGTACCACAAACAGTACTACAGCAGTTTGTACAAGAACTAAACATTATTTATTGCAGCATTGTTGTATGAGACACACTGTAGTTTTAACTCTGTACCTAATGAACCACCAACTGACATAAACTATAAATACAACACACAAAGGATGTGGACAGGGAATACTAGTGTATTTGGAGCTGCAGTGCATGTGTGTTGGGCGTTGTTAAGACAGTCAGCTGCTGATATGATTATGTAACAAAGAAGTCAGTTGGTATTTAAAGGAAATCCAGTAATATGTGGGTGGGGGGAAGTAGGGGGGTAGGTGGATGAATCATGGCCGCTCCCGTCCACGGAAGCCTCAACAGATCTGCTCTGTCATGTCTTCAGTGTTCATGTTTGTTTATCGAAAACACAGTGAACACATGTTATGAAGCGGCATATAAATATATAGATTTACCTCTTAGCTGCTGGCAAAATTGTATCTGTAGTAGCCATGCAGGTTGCTAATTCCAGGAATATGACACACTTATAAGAACAAATAAATAATACATAATAGTCTTTTAATTATAGGCTTTAATGGACGAGAAACAGCTTTAGGCAGTTTCAGGTCACATTCTGCAGCTCATGACATCACCTGAAGCATAAATGCTGAACATCTCTGCTGACGTTTCACCATCACAGTATCATAAGACAAGACAAGACAAGACGTACAGTATAGTTCAACAGCAAGAGGAGAAAGATGTAGTCGCACACAGCGCTGTCAGCACAACACGTGTTTATCTTTCTCTCCGTCTCTTTCTGTTAACAAGCACACACTGGTGTGCCTTGTAGAAGTCACCTGTCATTAAAGTCGCATCTCTCAGTTTGAGTCACAGAAAAGTCTGTCTACAGTTAGTGCGTCCTCCCCTGTCACCATGTCCTCAAGCAAGGCACTGTATCTCCCCACCTGCCCTCTGTGAATCATAGTTCTGCGTAGAAAGAGAAGAAACACAGAAACTTATGCCACATGCATGTCACGTGACATAATCTTGCACATCATGCGGGACGGGCAAGACTTGTGACCATTAATGTCATCAGAGAATTTAAGATAGCAGCTGCAGGTCTTTCTGTGCTACTGCTTCTCATTCATTTCTGAACTCTCCGGCTGTCTTAATCAGTAAACGCCAAGAAAACAAAATACTGACAACATTTCTTCAAAGAATCAGAATCGGATTTACTGGCCAAGTGTGTAGAAGGTATTTTCCACCGCAGCTTCGTAAGGTGTTCCTTTCAGGGGAGACAAAACAAGAGTTTTGTACTAAATACAGTTTGTCTTTGAAAGATGCAGACTCTGTGTGGCGTCTCAGCTGAACTTTGCAGTGCAGGGCTGTGCAGAGCAGAAATTGTTACAGCGAGAATTTAATTGTCATGTACGTGTCTATGAAGACTCTGAGCCATCCAGATGTCATGTACGTCACATCACCTCAATACTGTATCAACAACCATCTGAAAATAGACTTGACCATGCAGTGGACACAGGATTGGTGTCATATGTCACTTGAAAGCAAATATGGCATTTACACACTGTGCACTGACCAATCACATTTCTCTGTCTTCTCTTTCTCTCTCTCTGTGTGTGTGTGTATGTTTGAGTGTTTGTGCACACCTGTGTAGCATGTTTTGAGAGCTGTGTTCACCTCCTTCTCTGTCCTCTCTCTTTCTCCACTTTCTTCAACCTGTCAGCTGCAGCATGCATCAGAGAGAGAGAGAGAGAGAGAGAGAGAGAGAGAAGAAAGGGAACAACTGACTTTAAAGAATGCCACTGTTACCTTTATAGCTACTGTAACACACACAGAAATGCTGTATATTGTTAAACTCTTCACGCTGACAAGTCTTGTCAGTGTAAAAACCCTTAATTGTTTTCTCTCTTCAGCCCCTCATAACAGCTGCAGGTGTGTGCGTGTGTGTTAGAACCGGTCTGGTGGGTCTGTGTGTGTGTTCTTTGCTTCATTACCATCCCTTTCTGGAAAATGCTCTGTGTTTGAGAATTGTTTACCATCGTAGGCAGAGGAACAGTGTCTTGGTCAAAGGCGTCTCAACTTCATGCACACACACAAAGTTGTAGTTCGTTGGAACACATTTCAGTGTCTGGTGGGCAATTATTTATCACAGCACTGTAGCTACTAATGGCATACATGTAACATAATCTGAACCACATAATATGTACTGTACTATGCTCAAGTTTTAAGTACTAAGAGTAAAGTGAAGGTGGTTTGAAAAATAATGCCACAAACAGTTAACTTTATACAGTAAACTGTAAAGGTTTAAGTCAAATCAAGATTTACTGTGACCATACTTTGCCCTTAAAATAGCCTTAAAATACCATATACTCCTTGGTAAACGTGGACTCGGCCTTTCAGGTGCTTGGCAGGCAGGTGACTCCAAGCGTCTTGCAGACCTCACCACAGTCCTTGTGTGTGACACAGTGTTTTCTGTCTAACTGACTCTGTTGTGTTGGTATCAGGACTCTGTGGGCACTGTAACCATCTGTTGTAGGACTCCTTGTTCTTTTTGTCTAAAATAATTCTGTGGTATTACGTCATGGAAAATAATCTAAACATCTAATGTGCTTAAAACATTTGTCGCACGTCTGGGCAGACCCAAGATGTGAGAACTTTGTGTACATAAATTTCACAGAAGAAAGAAACTGTGTCAAAAACTTTAGCAGTGATGATAATATTTTGCTTTTCGTGAGATGGAAAATGGTTATGTGATGACTTTTGTTATTATAGTGACAGAATCAGTCGGCTGTGATGACCTGAGAATACCAAACTCATGCTGTTACCCCACTCTTAGTCTCATAAATGTATCACAGGAACGTGGGATTGTTTAAATTCTCATTTCTGATGGTGACATTTCAGAAGTTTGGAAGTTTTTTTCCATTGCTCACATCTTTTCTGAGTAAAATACAGTGAATAACTCAGCTAATCTGCTTCATCAGAACTATGTGAGTGTGGTTTGAGCACATTTGATTGACAGTGACCAAACAACACCACAATGTCACATGATTCATGCTGGATATTGCTAAATCATGATTAGTGCGCAGAAATATTAACTGACTTGGCCCCATCCACTTTAAAACACTAAGAATGAACAAACAACAAAGAAATACATAAATCTCTAAAGTAAATAATTCAAAGCTGTTTTAACTTTGTCTGCAAACAGTGGGTTCATGTCAAGAAGCTTATTAAGAAAATGTGTTTTGGGGCCTTTAAGACCACTTGTGGAGGGATTGATTTCCAGATTGGCACCTGATCGATCAGAGTGTCCCTAAATAGAATTTGTGAGGCGTCATTTAGTCTCTCTCTGCTTCTCTCTGGATGATGTCAGCTCTGTTCTGACTGTCCGTTTGTGTGTTGGTTTATATCAGATTCAATTTACATCAAATTAAATCAAATGTGACTTCATTCTGTTATATTTCAGTAAACAGAAATGAAGGCTCTGCTGTAAATGATAGCTCTCATTGTTCTCTCTTTCCCTCCATCTCAACTCATCTCATCCCATCCATCCATAACATGCCTGTATGGTATGTTTGGGTTTGTTTTTCTAAATCCCATCGTTTTCTGTTTGTTTTTACACATTTGGCTGTGTTTGCACTTCAAAATAAAAGCGCAGAAGATGCACATGGAGCAACATGTTTTAATTATCTGGACCACTGCATATGTTGTCGGTCAGCCTGACCCGAGTGAGAGTGAGTCTGTGACTGATAGACATGATACACTAATGCAGGTTTTGCATATACACGTTTCACGTTACAAGGGAATGTGATGAGGACTTTCTGAAGTTTCTGTTGTTGTAGAACACCGACTATAGTTGTACTGAAGTGTAAAAGTGTGTAATACATAACTACAGATATCGACTCGAATATATGTGCTAGGAGTGCTAATCAGAGCAGCATGAGAGCTAAAACGTGGCGTAAATATTGTTGCAATCAGCTGATTTTTTTGAAAGCAGGTTCGTCTCATCTCTTTTCTGGTGATTCCACATGACTGGTTTCCCCAGTAACTGAGGAACTGTTGACGTCTTTGGCGTCATGGGGCTTTTAAAGCGCACACACACACTCACACACATATATACATGTACACCCAGATCACAAGACGACCTACTGAGGGCTTTCTGTTTTTTTTTCTGAGGGTGTGCGTTTGTGTGTGTGTGTGTGTGTACTGAAGGACTGCAAAGATGAGGAGACAGTTTGCTCCATCCTGATTGACTGGTCAACTGGTCTTTAATCAATAACTGGATCACTGGGTGGGTTGTCGCAGTTGTTGTCATGGTGACCTGTCGACTTTTGATGTAGGAAGGTAGTCTAAAGTACCTAAAAACTGCAGTAGATGAGTGAAATGGGGAGGCTGACTACACTTATGTTCACACATAGAGGTTCAGTAAACTGTGTCAGCGGTGGCCGCCATTTACTGTACCTAGAATGAGACCTGGATTTGCAGTTTTGCTCTGCTTGTTGAGCTTAAACGTTTCAAAAAGCTACGCTACAAGGGAAAGATCTGGGAACTTTATGCAAATATCGACTAACAGTGCAGCAGCAGATATGTCTGAAAACTGTCCAATTGGAGCACAGTTTGTAAATGGTGTGCTCAACGCCCTGAACCACACATTCATGTAAGATCTGATGCAGCCAACTGCTTTGTATTTGTATGTGTACGTTAGCGTAGCATTGACAGAGACATTGAACTGGTTGTCAGAGCTATAGTCATGAGCTATAACTGGAACTTCTGTGTAAGAATTTCCCAAGATCTCATTGTGGCTTCTACCCTGCTCACAGCTGAAATGTTGTGTAACTTACTTTCTGTGTTGAGATATATATGATAGTTTTTCAAAATGATTTTGTTTTAGCAGCCTTGAAAGAACACCATTTCCCATTAGCCTCAGATGTTTGAGGCTAATCATCACAGTCTGACATAAGAGGAGGAGGAATCCAACCATGGTTTGACTGTCTGATGAATGTGGTTTTAGACTTAAGAGACTATAGCCGCTTTGCCAGCTGCTGGTTTTATTTCATTGGAGCTGTAGTTTTTCAGATGCTAAAAGCTAACCTGTGTTTTAACTTTCAAAAAATCACAAAGGCTTTTGTAAGCTGATGGTAATTTGTCTTGGATTATGAAAAGAAATGTGAAGAACAGGTACAGAAAAACCTATATAAGAAAAGCTTAGGTGGGATTGCGTTCAGTTCAGCTAATGTAATGGAGACTAGATAGAATGACTCTCTATTGTCAAACTGTGGCTCTCTACTCTATACAGGGAGTCTTGAGTGACTGGCTAACTGTGTTGTAGCTGTGCTAATGGCTCTGGTGTCTGTTTCTGTGGCAGTGTCTGTACGTTAGGGTTGTTAATGCTAACACTTCAGCAGCGACAATGTACATGAGAGGCTCAAAGTGAAGATTCAGTCAGCCTTGTTTCTGCTCTTTCTATATGGCCCCAGACCTCGGACATTTAGAGAAAGAGAGAGAAGATGATTCAGTGTGAAATCCCTCATGTTTTAAAATTTAATGCAGAGTTTCAGTCCAGACTGAAAGTTTGACATCAGTTCATCTCACAACCGTGACATGCAGAGTGACGACAGAGTTCAAGCAGTAGATTCAGAGAAAAAGCGAACATAGAGACCTAGTTGTTCTGTGGAAAAACCTGAGAACAGAGAAAACAACAGGAATTAATATCCACATACACACTTTTCTCAGAGGACCACATTATGAGTGGTGAAGAGGGGGAGTGAAACTGGAAAATCTGGGTTTAGCAGGGTGAACAGCTCTCTGTCTGTCTCTCTGGCGGCGTGTCTGTGGAAAATGGAGGGAAATGTATAAACGACTGTAGCAGATTTTTATTTTCCAAATTTTTTTTCTACCTGCAGAGGTTAGGACAGATTTGACTCATATCATCCACATTTGATATCTTCAGCACATATTGTGAAATGTCACAAAACAGCGTAAGTGTGGAAGAAATAACTATAATATAAATAACAATAATATGTTTTCAGCAGTTTGTGGATGTGGAGTTTGTGTTTCAACATGACGTTGCCCCAGTGCACAAAGCCGGGTCCATAAACAAGCGGTTAGCTCAGTTTGCTGTGGTAGAATTTGACAGGCCTGCACAAAGCCCTGACCCCAGAACTCATTCATCATCTTTGGGATCTGGAATACCAGCTGAGAGCCAGACCTTATCACACAACATCAGTGCTGGACCTCACTAATGCCTTTGAGGCTTAATGGGAACAAATCCCTGCAGCAGGTTCCACAGTCTCCTGAAAGGTGTTCTCAGAAGAGTGGAGACTGTTTGCGGCAGCAGATTAAATGTACCCTGCAGAGTTGTTTGTATTTTGAGCACAAGCTGCGTGGAGCCTGTGCACAGTCTTATGAAATACTGTGCACGATCACACAGGTGACATGATCCCTATTTCTGCTTTATACTTTCCCTCTGATCTACAGGTGGTGTGAAGGATATACATGAGACACCGGGTACAACAATTTCCACATACCTTTAACTATGCAGTATATTTACTGGAAACTCTACACTACAGCTTTTTTTAAATTTTTTATATCAAATATCACTTTTGTTCTGTACTTTCAAACTCTAATATATTCTTTATCAGGCTTATTTAGAGTCATGACTCAACGGCGTATTAAAAGCAGAATCAAAAACAAACTCACTCCCGCACTGAGTCTGATCTTGTCAGGTTACATTTTTCTCTGTAGTCATCCCCACTCGACTCCGAGGTCCATTAAACGTGTCTGAACACAAACTCAGCAAACGCCTACAGTCGTCAGCACCTGGCTACAACACACAGACGCACACATGTAAACACACATACTGTCACATGTGTTGTAACCATGTGTTGCTAAGTGAAAATAGACATCATAAGACGAGGCAGGGCAATGTGCATGTGAAACATCTTTGACTTTATTATACTATTGTCAGAATATCTCATGAATATTTATTTTCTTATAGTGAAGCTTTACAATGAAACTGTAATAAACCTGTTGAGATAATCAAATGACACTAGGCTGCATTTGAATGAAAGATCATGCACCATCAGATACTGTTTTAGTGATTCA
>JAUBNQ010000023.1:23283054-23299116 GCA_032353495.1 Ctenopoma kingsleyae
ACACACACACACACACACACACACACACACACACACACACACACACACACACACACACACACACACACACACAGTTCCTTTTATGCCCCTCGTTGACTTATTGTTATGTGCCGCTTAAAATTAATCAGACCTATTCAGATTTGAGATATTTTATCCTTAAATGGTGATTGTGGACATTTTCTAAATAACCGTTGCCAAACACACGCTGAAACCAACAATGGTAATGTCCATCAGTCTGCAACTTAGATTAGCTGAACTGTCTGAAAGTGCTTCAACACCTCTGTCTGTTTCAGTGAGTGACATGTTTCTTCATTCCATAATGCTTGGTCTATATATATATTTTAACTCATTTTGCCCCAAATTCTCTGAATCACCATTACTTTGTACAGCAATCTGAAGTAAGCTAGTTAACTGCACATTTGTGAGATCTCCAGTGGCATTATGGCAAAGAAAATGCTAATTAATTTGTGTTTCCATCATTACCATTATAAGAATATTAGGAGTTCATTTGCTGACATAAGTAGCAGGTGGTGCTAATTTTCCAGTCATTAAACCATCAAAAAAAGAATGCAGTGCGATAAAATGACATTATTAAAAAGAGCAAAGGTGAAAAGAATGTGGTAACTATGATGGAAATGTGACATTTATGTTTGTTTTGTGCAGCCATTTGAGAACCATTACCGTCTGCTCATTGCTCCCCATAGATCTGATGTTTTGGTCTCAACTGAAGCTTCATTTACTGAAAGTCACGTGCTTCATGTACATGATGATTTATTCTACCATTTGGAGAAACTGGGAAGTTGGAAGGTTTTTCTCCACTTCCTTGAAATATTGTAAATGTATATTTTGGGTCTGTAAAGCATACACAGACATTAGATATGTCAAATTTGGCTTTTAAGTCCCAGTGATGGTCACAATTTGCTGTTACAATATACTTATATTATATTTGCAGCAAATTCGGCATTGGCTCAGAGGTTCGCATCAACCTCAATGCACTGTGCTGGTGTGTGACTAATAGAGCCATTAGTCAGTGGCAGAGAGCATAAAGTTATGTTGTTTGCTTCCTTGTATGTCTCATCTCTTTATACATCCATTATCTGTCTGTGTGTCTTTGGGACTGTGTGAATTTGGTTCGTTTTTGTTCCTGTGGGTCTTAGTGTGATAGCGAGTAGATGTCTATTTGCACAATTTGTGCCTGTAATTATTAGAAACAGTGCTATTGCTCTTAGTTTGTACTACAGCTCTGCTGCACAACATGGAGCTTGATGTCTTGATGTGACATGAAAGGTTTCTTTTTCACATCAGCTAAAAAAAACCTGACAGTGATGTATTTTTATTTTTTTCATTACAGATACACAAAGTAAGTTTGCGCAGAAAGGAGGTTTATCAACAAAATTTCTTTGGGTACTTGATGCTGTTTTTTCAAATGTGACTGAACAACGTATTCTTTTTAACCCAAAGCATTAAACTTAACAAATTCAGAACCGTACCATTGTTGGATCAATATAAATCATTTTTTAAGTTTTTCAATGGTTTTCGAAAGCACAGACGAATCTCACCTTGATGATAGTGCTTTTATATAATGGTAACCTGGACTCAGTTTACCTTGTTCATTTAAGTTCTGTCAGTTCTTGAACATTTGGCTAAGAGAAACACATTTTTGCTCTGCTGTGCTTTACTTGTTTCATGGTCCTGAATGAAAGTTACATTCACTTCCTTCACTTTTGAAGACCAATGACAACATTTTTGTTATTTAATTTGGAGGAGTTGTTCTGCAGGTGCACCTTGACAACTGTTTCTACGAGAGAGAAACAGGACAAATAACCGAAGGATTTCGTCCTACTTGAATGGAATCACCTCCATCAGCCTCCATCAAAAGTAGTACAAAGGAAGCCACACTACTGACCATGCTATTTAACTGACAGTTGATTTCAGCAAAAGCCTCTCATAAGACAAAATATGAACACAAGGCTCTAGAAAAGGCTGCATGCTCAACAATCTTGGCATGAACCCTTACCTCAGCTGAAAACAGCTTCTTTTTCTTCTTTATTGCACACACAGAGACACACGCACCGAATCCTCTCCTTAATCCATCCTGCTGTTTTCCTCCTTGAACATCCCTCGTTGTCCTCTCCCGATTCAATATTACACCTCAGCTTCTCCTATCCTCCTCTGCTGTCCCTCACTGAATAAATATAGAAAAACACACAACCTGGGTTGCAGCACCTTGACTGCAAACTGCTTTTTTGAAGGTTATGTTGCCTCACACAAGGTCAACAGTACTTTTTATCTGGTATATTTTCTTCCCAACCTCTGCTTCCTAAAAGTTGTGTTTCTATGTAACTGCAACCTGCAAATATAATTACAGCTTGATGATGTTTGAACTATTTACGTTGTGATGATATGTTATGAATAGGGCTGGGCATGTTAACGAGTTATTATGGCGTTAACGTGTCAGTTCATTAATGCTGACAATTATTTTATCGTGCGTTAACGCATTTTTATTATTATGATTATGAAAGTCCATTGCTCACTGGGTCTGAATACACATACAGACAAACGATGGATCGTGTGCACGCATCGGGGCAGAACTCCTCCGAGCGTGATAAGCTGCAAGCCACAAATATGTTGGTACTGAACATATAATAATCTACATATCTCTATGGTCAAGTATCAGACTAATGAGGAGAGCTGAGCCTGTGCCGTTTATTTTGCTGTTTAACAGGAAAACTGTCAGACACCTCACACTTCCTTTAAAACCTAACCTTAACCCAGGACACATGCAGGACTAGTTTATGGACTGGAGCAAGGCAGATTCCAATTCCTGTCCCATTTCCATAGGATTTATCTAAAAATATGCAAAAACCATAGTTTGGAGTGGAGCTTTAAGATATCTGCTTTGTTTGAATATTTATGTGTTATCTGTTTGATTTTTTTAGTCTTAACTGACTGAGGGAAGCGTGCATGAAATGCCTGTGCACATGTACTGTACCGGTACTAAGGGAAAACAAAGTACGCGACTATGTCTGATTTTGAAATGCTGTTAGTCCAGCATGTAAGACTTTAATTATGCACTGATTCACCCACCATAAAGTTTACATAATTTTTAATTGCCTATCATTCAGGGCTTTTTTTTTTATCTTAATGACATTCTCCAACATGTTGTGTACTGCTGTGGTTAATCACATTCATGCACAACATCTAATTATGTTATGTTTCACCGTTTCTACTGTTGTCTGTCAGTGCATCCCTTCATGACTTATCAGTATTGTATTTTATAACTTGTTTCTTTGTATTTCTTCAGTTTATTTACAGCATGTTTTCCATTAACCATTAACACCACTTGAAGTTTCATTTGGCAGCCACTACAACACAACATGCTGACTTTTCTCTTTTTCTTCTTGTTATAGTGTCGCAGCGCTGCGAGCTGTTTTTCCTGTATGTTGAGGTGGAGTTTTCTTGTGAACTCCAGTTTATGGGTTTTGATGAATAAGAACTTGAAATGGCTTTTTCAGTGTAAGACACTAATGGGCTGTAAGGTGTAATTAATTTTTCCAAACTGTCTTAGTGAGAAAGTAAACTGCCTCCACTGGTACAGTAAATTTTAAAGGGGGTTATTTTCAGTTTTTGTTTATATCTAAATTGAATGTGCTGATGATGACAGATGACTAGAATATTTTGGGATGTTACTGACTGTTAATTCCATCGCTTCCTTAATTTGTACCAGACATTAGCTGACGACATTAATATCAATCTTTTTTTGTGTGTCCACTATGGGATATTGATGCTTTATGGCAAATGACTGAGCGCGTAACAGGATACAACCAAGCGAGGTGAATCACATCTCTCTACTGACATCACATGCAGCAGTGAAACTTACACTATACTTTATTTTATCATTTATCTCCCTGTAAGAAAGCACAGCTTGTTATGATAAAAGCCTCAAGAACATGAACTGTATGTTTATGTGTATGTATATAAAGCTACTGGTGGTCAAGTCAACCTATTCACTTCTTATTCTGGTTGTAACGGTGCAGGGTTGCATCTGTTGTGATTTGTCATTTTGGGCAGGTAGTGTGTCAAGTCAACAACAGCTGGACTGACTGAAGCGTCCAAAGTCTCCTACAAAGTGCAGATAAACGCTACACTCTAAATCTAGCTCAGTCAAAAAGCAATACGCAGCAGGTGGTTGCCGTGTTTGTGATCGTCTTTTGATGAAATGTGACTCACTCTCCCCCCTTCCTGGTAAGAGGGGTTTTTTTAACTCCTGCAGAGCTTTACAGCCAAAGTCGAGTGAAGCTACAAAATCCTTCCTCCATCAAGCCACCTGTCACCTTCCTGCCTCAACAGCAGTTTTCTCTACATGGAGGGAGAAATCTGGATCAATACGTTGAGCTTTTTCTCCTTATCTGAGAAACACTCCTTTTTCTCATTTCTTACCTTGTTTCCTTTCTCCAATCCTTTGTCATCCTCATTCGTCACATCGCCTCCACTTTTATCCAGTTGTTGACTTTCACTCTCCAAAACTTTACCATTTCCTTTCAGCCTTTCTACCTTTTCACTGCCCTTTTTCCTTTTCTTGGGTGTGTTGTATTGCCACAAAACTGCCTTCTTTTATTTTGATACACTTTATTGGACTCCATTGCGTTTGGACGGTTGCACATGACGATGCTACTATGGGTGTTTTCAGTGTCTTGTCAAAGGACATCTTGACATGAGTAGAACCAAACTTGAACCCAGGACCAGGCAACTGTGGTAAAGTTGGTCGAGGACCTCATACGTGCAAAGCATGCGCTCTACCACCATGTTCCCACACATCTCTTTTCTCATATGAACAAATATTTTTATGCTGTTATTTTCAATGCTCCCCCACTTGTGAAAGACAAAGGAAATAAACAGAAAAAGTAAAAAAAACAAAAAACAAAAAAAACTAACTCAGTGGAAGAAAAAGTTTCACCTTTGCCCATCAAAAAAAAAGTTTTTACTTTAACAATAAAGCTTGTGTTATTGTTCTTTGTTTCCCTCTGAAGAGATTTTTAATATGGGAATACAACAAATTATGTAAATTAGCTTCAGCTCATTTGGGTTCCTCCATTATAACAAACACCTGCTGTGTTCATCGTCACTGGATCCCCAAAGAAGTGTTTCCCGTACGTTCTGAAATCACAAATTTCATAAAACTTAAATGCATATCATTTCTTTAGAGACCAAATCCTACCTTGTCAAATTCATTTATTTAATTTGTTCTAATAATCCTCTAATATACTTAGAGTCAAAATTGAGATTAATTGTCCTGCTAAAGTTTTTCCAAGTCATTTTCAGACTTTCTAAAAATGAAGATGAACCTTGCAGATTGACTTTGCAGTCATCTCAATATCACAATTTTGGCTCCCAACACAGTAGCTCAGTTGGTAGAGCAGCTGTCTATGAACCCCAGGGTTGTGACAGTGGTAGCGGAACCGATTAAATGGCCAGACAGAAGAATATGGTTAAAAGAGCTTTAATGATAAGAACAGGGGAAAACTGGAACGGTGCGTTGGTGGTCTGGGGCTTGAGGATAGTGCAGGCACAGGCAGGTTCTGGGGAGGAGATACAAGGTAAGTGATCTAATACTGCACAGGGAAGTAATCTGAATGAACTGGATTACTTGAATTGAGTACAAGAGGATCCAAGCGGAAGGGGAAGAGATTCAGGGATGATGGGAATTGGAGTGTTCTAGGGGACCGGAAGCAGGAGGTGCTGAGGCTGATGGGTAATGGAGCAAGATTAAGAACAAGATGGCAGAGAGTGAGAGTGAGAGTGCGAGAGTGCTAGGACAGAAGGCAGATACATTAGTGGAAGGAGTGAACACTTAGACTGGGGTGTCCAGAGTAATGTCCTCTTCATGTGCACACTGACAGGTTAGAGAATCCAATAAACACAGACAACAAATGCACAATCCAAATCCTTAATAAACATGCCAAGGCTAAAGTTCCTTACAGTTGTCAAGACAGGGACAGAGACAGTAATCCTAAATCCTCCCAGTCGGAGGTGAAAGGCAGAAAGGGGAAACCATAAACAGGCCAGGGTCAGAATTCAGAGAGTCACAAAACTTAACTGAAAGGGGGAGCAGGCAAAGAGCAGGTCAAAACAGAAGCCAGGTCTGATTCAGGCTTTTGAAAAGGAACACTGCAGAATTGAGAGGACAGCTGTCAAACAATCAGGGAGAGTAAGAACGGCTGAGGTGCTGCTTATAGAGGGAGTAGAGAGCACAGCTGAAAACAATCAGGAGTTAATTAGGAGGGTAGGGAAGAACAGGAAGTGGACTGGACAAAATAAGAGCAGAAAACTGGAAGTGGAAACACTGACAGGGTGTCATGATTTCTGCCTTGTGTAATTATATTTAGTTTCTAGTTTGTTTCTGATTATGACTATTTTGATCTCTTGTTTTTCTGAAGATGTGTTCTATCATTTGGAGTTTGATTTCTCTTTACCCTTATTGGGCATTTAGAATTTTTGTTTTTATCCCCTGTCCTGTTTTCTAGTGTGTCTCTGGTTTTCTCTCTGTGTTTTTGTGTTCTTCTTTTTCACTCTCCCTCACACCTCCATTCATGTTTTCAGTACTGTCAGACATTTACCTGGTTACACCACCATTGCCTGTAACTCACCTGCACTCATTATCTTCAGCTGCAGTCATTTGGTAATCAGGCCACACTCCTTTATTTTCCTCCCTTTGTCAGCTTCTCATTGTTTTATTGTGAAAATGACTTAAATAAAGCTGAAATCTAACTTCATTTCATATGTGTCTGTTGTTTCCATTTTTTTTTGCCTTATATGAAGTTCTATTCTTATGATCCATAAGAATTTGAAATGAGTTTATGATTATTGATCCTGAATTACACACTGGACAGAGTTTAGATGTTCAGTGAGGCTATGGATGTACGTAATGTTATCATAATATAATATATATTACTTGATTGTTCTTGGTGAGACTGGATGAATTGACAGGAACTAAGGCGCAGAGCGCTGTTTCATCTTAAATACATTTGTATGGCACCAGACTTTCAAAGCTCCGCCTGTCAAACCAAACCGTTCAGCTGATTCAGTCTGAATGAAGCAGAGAAGTGGTTCAAACGTCATCAGTCACGTGGTTTCTCCCGATTTGAAGCAAGCTCCGACACAGTGCTTCAAAAACAAGACCCTGTCGAGTTTGAAGGGCGCTTCGGAGCCTCGGTATCAGAGGGAACATCACTACTTGTATCTATTCCCTGTTTCTGTTGTAGAGCCTGTTTATAGTGCTATTGTCTGTGTCCCATGTTGTCCTCTGTGATTTTCAGTTTTTCTCTAGTCACTTTTCTGCAACTTCTGTTTTAGTTTCTCGTACTTGTCCAGAGCAATTAGTTTCAATGTTTTGACATTTTGTCTTAAGTTTGATTCTCTGTAGTTTTTCATCCTTCAGGAGTTTTTGTTTTTGTTTTGTCTGTGATTTTGGTCTTTTGTTTATTAAATCCTTTTACCTCACCCTCGTGTGCTTGAGTGCATATTGGGGTCCACCATTTTACAAACCCTGACACAAGGTCAGTGATTTGATTCCTGGTTTGTCCTTCCTACATTTTGAAGTGTCCTTGGACAAGACACTAAAACCCTGTAGTAGTGCCGACATGCACTGTCTGGCAGCTGTCCAATAACAATTTCCCCGAAGGGATCAATAAAGTATTGATTATTATTACAACACATATTTGCTATCCCTGCCTGTCACGCTGACAGAGATGGAACTCAGTTAAATTATTATAAAATCTGGTATCAGTGTGTAATTACTGTTTTTAGAAACCTTCTTTTACGTGTGCTACTCTTACCTCAGTGTGGTCTAAATGTTAAAAGTTTGGCAACATAACAGTGTTTTGCATGATGGTTATGATTTATGTTTTGCATCAGTACCAGTACTAGAGCAGTTACTATTAGTAAATTCACAAACTAACTACTAAACTAAACTACTAACTAATTGCTAAGATTTAGGGTTTGACATTTTATTTAAAGTCTGACATGTGACACCAGGACACAAGTAAAAGAAACTTTCACACTGCAGGTGAAAAAAGAAATGAAATAGATGTAGCTCACGGTTCAAAGTCTGAGATTTGGTCTAAAGAGGAGCATTTATACAGGTGTGAAAAGTTCATTAAATGGAGGAAAAAAAGAGTCAAAGCAGTTGAGTTTTTACAAAGTAAAATGTCACCTGCTTTATTTCCTGACAAATAAGACCACAGCTAACAAAGCTACTCTATATTTGCTGTTTTTATTGCAACATATTCTCTTAAATTCTCCTCTCTTTTGCTCTCCTCTTGAATCTTTTCATGCCTCACCCCTCTTTCATTTTGTCTTCCCTTCTTCTTGTCTCCCAGTATGTCTTCATCTTTCACATTTAAGTGGGAAGCTTTTATCTAATTCCCTCTCCACTATCACTGCGGCAAATTGGCTTATGTGTTTGTGTTATCAGGAGCTTCCCCTCACTCATAAATCTCTGTCTCTGTTTTCTTTCTTCTCTCTCTCCACAGTGGTTTCCAGGGAAGACTAATACTATCTGAGGAAAACTGAAAACACCCTCTTCTCCTTAACACTTAGTGGTTGACTCATCTGTTGTTCCTCATCTCTCCTCTTGTCTTTTCTTATGTCCTTCTTCTCATTTCCTTCACATCTTTTCATTTTCTTTCCTGCTTCTCTGTTCTCCAGTCAGTATTTTAAAGTAATATTTTATTTTTATTTCCCTCTTGATTCAACTCTTATTTCTAGTTTTTTTTTTCTCCTCGCTTTCTTTCTTCTCTTATTTTGCTGTCAATAACCATCAATATGGTATTGATTCATTTTTGTTTGTGCTTCCACAGAAAAATAGAAGTCAAAATAATTTGCCTGACAGTGAAGTGACTTATTCAGGGCTATGTGTTTGGTCTACTGTTTCAAAAACAAATTGGGACTTTATCAGTATTCATTTCAAAATAAATCTGGGGGAAACTGGATGATAATAATTCAGATTTTCTATGTTTCTTTTTTAAGAATAGTTATCACACTGGTGGAGCTGAAAAGGAAAATCAACAGAGTAATTGTTTTCTCTTTAAAATGTTTTCTTTTTTGGAGAAGAACTGAAACAACAGGAAAAATGGCGACCCTGAAAAAAATCACAACCCTGGAAGCCTCTGGCTGCCACAGCAACTGCACAGCAAGTGGATTAAACTGAGTAGACAGCAAGCCAGGGTTTTAATTTGTGTGTGTGTGTGTGTGTGTGTGTGTGTGTGTGTGTGTGTGTGTGGACTAAACAGGCACACCTGTCGCTACTTGGGTGCAAGTTGTGCCAACCAGATGCCCAACAAATGCCATCAACACACACACACTCCTCAGCAGTATCAATATCCTGGGGGTCGGTTTGGCTGTAGATCCATAATATGAGGAGCCTGAAAGTGTTGCTGTGATTTATTTCCATTTACTTGCATCTTGAGTGTGAATATGACCTTTTTAAACCCTCACAGGAAAATCTGTTCTGCAGGCTGAGCAGCAGTAAGTTAATACAAACCAAGAAGAGAAGAGAAATTAGCAAGAAAAGTCTTGTTAAATGTAAACTGGTTAAATCAAAATTTAATTTGAACTGAGCTTTGTTCCACAGTTTGTAACAGTAAGTCAAATTTAATGAATGCATAATTACAGTAAATAAGTAAATAAAGGAACATAGCACAACATAACTACTCTGCTCACATCATTGCCAGCTCTGGGTGGTTGTATGTGAGACTGATTCAACATAAACTACTGTGTCTTCATGTTACGGAAGGAACATTTCAGCAGTAGTAGCGGGACAGAGAGAGTGGCTTCTTATAACATGGAAAGTCAGATTGAAAATGAAGACAGAGCATCTGTGTTCATAAGGCAGTCTGGCATTACGAATATACCAGGAACACAAATTACTTTGGTTTCTGCTCTTGAGCAGGTCCTGAGCATCGTCCACTCATCATTGTCAACTGTGATGCCTGTTAGCTCCACAAACATTAACAGGTGAGACCAACAAGTATTTGGGAAGATAGCACGCAAATTAGCCTCACGCTCCCTCAGCAGATACCACCTCCAGTCCAATTAAGCCCAGAATGTGGTTTTCACCTTGCCAGAGTGCCTGTTAGTTAGTTTGGGGAGGTATGCTGAACACAGAAATGTCCAGCTTTCTGCTAACAAACAGCATGAAATCTGTTCCAAATTAATAAGCTGTGTTCATAGAGACAAACATTGGTTTTGCTTCTGTGACATCAACTGCTGCCATCTTGGCAGCCATGTGGAGCCACGATATTCAAATTTGGACAAAGTGGAAGTCTGGTTGCAGCTGAGGGGGATGAAATTAGGATGGTTCAAGATCTCTGTATTCTGCTACTTTATATTGTCATCTTGTTCTCCTTCATCTCCTTGAACAAATTGTATTAAAGAAATTATATCACAGTACACAAGGTTCAAGACTATCTACTCTACTTGATCTAATTATGGTTTTTTTGAGGATCATTATATATATTTAATATACAACTGAATGAAACAATGTGCACAAAGGGCAGAACCTCATTATGAAGTATTTGGGTACTGTATTTTTTACATCCTATTTTCTTTTGTATTCACCTGCAGTCATTCAAGTTAATCTTCAGTTAGCAGTAAAATTAAAATTAAAATTCAAATGTACAGATGCTGGAACCAGTGTCCTGTTACCCTGCACGCTTTAGGGTTGTGTCTGACACTTGTTCTACCATAAACAGTACGAACTTTTCATGTGTGTGTTTGTGGTTATAGATGAACAAATAAATAAGTAAATATATAAAATGAATTGAAAAGAATATATGTATTTTTATGCTTCATTTAAATTATTATGTTTAATTGATTCAGGCCTGGTTGCTTTAAGTTACTCAGCAACCACGACTAGCCTGCTCCCTCTCTAGCCTTGCTAGTGGCCTTTGCAAGCTAATTTAAATTAAAGCCGGGTAACTAGAGATGGTTTCTTATTAATTGTGTAGTTTTAAAAAAGTCACTGTAAAGTGTATAAAGAACAAACAAAGATAACTCGACAACAATTTAATGCTAAGTAATGTAGATGAGTAATTCCGACATACGTACAGTATATGTGCCGACTTGCCAGCTAGGCAATTTCATGGCAGATTTTCTACACCTAGCTGTCTATACCAGCCGAAAATACTACAGTACTATAAAGTGTATTTGAAGTCACTGCCATCATCTTTTTTCATGGTTGATAATGTTATTGTCATAACAGATGTCTAATGAGACCTCTTCTGCTTTGATTTGTGAAGCACTCTGGGTGCGTTAAGACATCTTCATTATCATTTTAAATTAGTTATACCGGGTGCCGATTTTGTGGAAGGTAAAATTCATAATGAGTCCAGTTTTTCTTCCAACAGGTGCACAGAAACCATATAATTGTTCTATTCACAGAGCCAAATTACATGACTGCATGAAACTAACCATCACCCCCGGCTTCACTTTCTTTCCACAGCTCATATCTCCATCAGCATGTGGCCCTCACAAGCAGCAGTAGCGCTCTTCCCTCCACTGTTTCTTCGAGCTCACTTCAAAAGAAAAGCCGTGGTGCTAATTACTCCCACAAGTGGAGCCCCGCTGCCGAGTACAAAGCGTGAAATGTAGATTTTCAGTGCTCTTTTCATCAGAGAAGCTCAGAAGGGCTGCTCGCCCGTTCTATTCACTTGACCTCCTCCCTTGAAGCCATACTTTGCTGTACTCCAGATTTTTTACATCGCAGCATGCACACCTCTGCAGCAGCTCGGCAATGATCAGCCTCCCATACTCACTCCCCCAGGATCTATATCTCCACTAAGACACTTCGCCAGGTCTCTAATAATTATTAAGATCAAATATTTTGTCTAAAAGAAAGTTATGAACGTTTAATTGATTTTATTTGTGTTCAGTATCATGCGACATGCCAAACAGGTAAATTAACAACGTACTGTATCATCATTATATTATAAGAGTCTAATCCTGTTGCAATTACATTGTCTACAGAATGTATCTGCATTTGCAGTTTAACTGTTGAGTTGTGTAGTTGTAATTTTTTTTTTTTTATTAAGACAGGGTTGACTGCTGTGACTCGGGAAGTAGAACAGATTGTCCATTTTAACAATGGGCGGTGGCAGTGAGTGCAGTCTAAATCACTGGAGTAATCTGTGAAGCTATTGGGTAAGATATGGTATATTATTAACGTCATGCTTTCTTTGTTGGGGAATCCTACAGATTCCTTCTTCACATCTTCACTGTATTAAATTCTCACGTAACAGGTGCATGTAGTTTTTCTCATCTTCAGTATGATAATCCATCCCGCAGATTCTAAAGGGCAGCACACATGAGCAACGCAGGCAGCACAATACAAAATCTCGACAATTACCACTCACATCAATTGGTACATGGCTTTACTCAATCTCTTCTTCACTCTACTAAACTAAATAGCCAACACGAGTGCAGGGACAATACTGCACTCAGAATACGTTATAGTGTAAAGAATAGTACATATTTGAAATGCTATATTTGGGTCTGGTTGCTTGCATAAGGTAGTTCTTCATACTTACTAATCAACCAATCACTGATTGGTAGTTGAACAGGTGTTTTTCACCCATTGCAGTAGACTTATACGTCCCACTGTGACAATGTTCCCAGAACTGGGCTGGTGGTCAGTTTACACTCTGATCATAGCTCAACAGTGGAGCTGCAGCATCCCTCCTCTGAACAAATCCTGCTGCACTGTTAACACACAAAAGGTGCGGTGAGACCTGTATGAAAAGAAATGTCATTGAGTCTAAATCAGTGTTGTGCTTATGTTTGGTCTGTGTGTGTGTGTGTGTGTGAGTGTGTGTGGTCAGAGGCTTATAGAATCTGTGAGTTAAAGCCTCCTTCGCTGGGATCAAAGACACTGCTACTAATAAAAGAGCAGAGAGAAGGTGAGAGAGCCGCAAGTGCTTAACGGAGAGCGAGAGCAGAGAGGCACAGAGGCACAGAGGGTGCTACTCATAAAAAAGAAAGTCAGAGGGAAGAGAAACGGTGCAATTGGGCAGAAGAGGAGATAAAGTGTGAGTTGTACAGTGTGAATGGTGACGTGAGAAATGTATGTTCCCACAATACATCCAGCAAATGAAATAAAACCTGTCCAGGAATCCAAATGGCCCCAAAATCCAGACCAATCAATCCTATAAATTATGAACATGTTCCGTGCTTTAAGGCATTTGCCACTGAAAATCTGTCTCTGCTTTGGCTCTTGGACTGCAGCTGTGTTCGCTTAGGCTGCACTTGTAATATTTCTCGCTCCTTTTGAGTTTGAATGCACTTGCTGTAATTCAGTTTTGGACAAAAGCTTCTGCCAAATGAATGTAATGTAATATGATTCACATAAAATGGATTTCAACAGTGACCCAGTTTCATGACAAAATCCTGTCAAAGCCTGTAAAGACATAAAAACTTCTCAAACCACTGACTGAACAAACCATTGCTTATGTAAATAAGGAAAATAGTCAAAATATTAGAAACACCTCTTAATATAATGCACTCCGGTACAGCTCCTCCACCAGCTATGACCTCAGTAATAAATATATAGTAGAATTCTGACGATTTCAACAATAACTGAGAAATTATAAGCTTGTAAAAGTGGTGTACATCATCAGGCTCTGAGCTCTTCCAAAACATGAGGGACCTACACTCTCTTCGGTCCTTGAACACCTTGCTCACAATGACACAGTTGTTGTTCAATTTATACTGATTTTGGTGGACTTGATTTAAAAACGAGGCGGCATCACTCCATGTAATGATCTCCCCTTTCATCCAGCTGCTCCTCTCTGCTGAAAGTATAGAGTAGTGCGTGACTGCAGCCTGTGTCCTGCACATGCGCTCTTGTAAAAAGATGATTAGAAACCTTGTTACGCTGACACATGACAGAATAATCTGAATTCTCTGGGAGAAATCAACCTGGGGAAATCAGGTTTCGTTAATCCCCTACCCCAATTACAGGAGCCATTTGCCATTTACACGACTGTTATGAATTCAGATTACTCTGGAACCTGGTTACTTGATTGCATGTAAACATGCTGAATCTTAATCTCTCCTCTGCCACCCTGTTTCCAAGCTCTGACACCTAGGTTCAGAACTGTTACGGACATTAATAATTCATTAAGCCGCTAACCCCAAACTGGCTATAGAAAGTAGTCAGGAAAAAAAAGTTTTTCTGTGCAAGAACAAATTTGTTCATACATTTCAAGATGCACTATAACTAAGAGTACACTATATTGTATGTACCCTAGGTTTTACCTTTTACAATAAGAATGAATAAGAACAATAATGTGATTCATCTGACATATTTACAACCTGTCTGACACTTTATTGTACTGCAGCTATTTCACCACGTTTCCACATTACAGTATTATGAGGGAATGAGGGAAAATGCTTTCAGAACCAGTAGTAATGGTGGTGAAAACTCAGACTCTTACTTGGTTACTAAAAGAACTTAAATATAACTGCAAAATAACATTCAGAGGAAAAAAACTCCTTCTTGTCTGCAGTCCTCAGTGCCTCTCATGTTGTATGTCTGGTCACCTAGATGCATCAAGAACTGATCATCTGCTCGGACATTTGATGATCCTAAAAGATTAAAGAGCTGTGGTGTAACCCAGTGAGATGCTCGCAGGGCTGTACGTGTGGGCAGGAGGTCGGTGCCGGTGTCAGACAGCATCTGGCATTTCATTTCAGTCAGACACCAAAAAGTTGCTGGACCAAGAGTTTAACTGGAACTTGTTCCCCCGGGCTGCAGAGTCACACTTATCACACAGAGGCTTATTAAAGCCTGAGGAGACATACACACACGCACACGTAAAGTCAAACACCAAATGCAGACACATGCACTTAAAGTGTGTACACCGCTGGGACATGTGCATGAACAGCAGTGTTAAGGACACACCTGAACACACACACTGAAGGGTGAGATAAAGTGTAACCTGTCAGTGCTTTGCTCAGGGACAGGACTGAACTTCAGCGTTTATTCATTCTGAGTCATTTTCACTTCTGGTGTTCTGCACTTTAACTCACTCTGTGTCTGATCTTTGGTGCTCTCTGTCACTTTATTTCACTCCACACAAGGGCATAAGTTTGATTCTGTCCTTATCACTTGATGTTTGATTACAGCGTCTTTTTATAAACTAAATACAAAGAATGATTGCACACTGTCAGCTAACAAACAGCAGCAGTGTCTGTAGTTCACACCAAGCCTCAAGGAAAGGGTTTTTGGTTTAGTCTTATGACACCCACTAGTCAACAAAGACTTTTTCCCAGGCACAATCATTACACATGGAGAAACTACACAAAAATATAAACGAAAGAGACTTTTCAGTGTTTTTTTCCCAACCACAAGCAAAACCAGTTTTCCATGATACTACTTATGATTTGGGATCTTTCTCAGGTTTCTAGGTTCAGAATATTATAATTCCCATAAACTGTTCCACTGATTGAAACCAGAGCAAACTAAGTATTAGTTTCAAAGCATCCTGAAGCTCCGCAAACAAGCGGTGTGACTCTCACGCTCCACACGCGATTTCACTTTAATATAGACATGAAACATGCGAGCACACAGGTGGCAGCTGGGAGAGCAGGAACCGTGTGATGAAAGCTGTATGATGCCAATCAGGTTTCTCTTTGATGTGAGCTTCTTCAGGGTACGACTAGATCTAAGTAAGAGTCCTTTAACAAGATTCTTCAGAGAGAAAGAGGTAACACATAAACAGAAAAAAAAAACTATAGGATACTTCCTTCCTACTGAATATTTATACTGGAATAATGAATATTAAATGTGGGAGATATTGATTTTTCCTTTTTTTGAACTGCACATGGAAACGTAAGGCACAAGATGCACCATTAGGCCTTGAAGGTTTACTGACTGTACAATATAAAGATGATTAGAGTCATGTGCTTTAGCCCAGTTGAACACCTGTGCAAGATTTTGGAGTGATGTGACACTACACATTGTCTGATAACAACAATCACTGGGAGAGAAAGATTGTACAATACGTG
>JAUBNQ010000023.1:23383941-23395567 GCA_032353495.1 Ctenopoma kingsleyae
GGTCAGGAAAAGATTATGGGCTGGCTTAATGGAAAAAAATCCAACTTCATCTAATCACTTCACGACAGAATTATTATATGAATATACATTTAATACAACATGTAACCGTGATTTTTAGTTTAATGGGAATATAATTTTCAGGAGACATGGTTTAAATAGGAACTGTACTACAGTAGGGGGAAAGTGTTAGCTGTCTCAGTGAGCATGAAGACTGCATTCATACAGCTGTTTTTTTACATTGTTATATTGAATGATAATTTTGTGGCAGTATATTTTACATTTATGTGCAGATTGAGTCTGCACACTATTTTTACACAACCTGTACAATTAATTTTTGTCATTCTGGTCATCTGTCTGGAGCTCTAGACAAAATACAGTATATTCAAATGTCTGTAGTGCTATAGTAATAACATGTCTTGCTGTTTTTGAACTGATTTCCTTTCAAATAACTAAAATATTCAAAACCTGCATTGCCCTTTAAGTTGGATTATTTTATTTTGGAACCACCATTTTACCCACTAGAAAAAGTAATCCTAAACTTAAAATTAAATGTTTTCCACCATTTTTCAGATGATCTGCAGGAAAACAGTCGGACTTCAAAATGGAAAATAACCAATTAAATCAGCAGATTGTTTCTGCCAGTACAGCCAGTTCACCACCAGTCAGCTCGGACTGGATGTGGAAACATTCATTCTTGTGGATCTATAAAATCGTTATTTAATTAATCGTTGATTAGGTAAATTGTCCTCTTATTAATTGCATACCTGAGTTGATAGTGAACTGATGTCAGGTCTGCAGTGATTGTAGAGCACAAAACAATGCAGTATCGATCCCTCCATCGGCTGTCCTGATTCCAGGAACAACAGTTCATTAATGCGGTTTAAGAGAGACTATCTGTCTCTATTACTGCCTGTTGGCCTGCGTGGCAATGATTTATAGGGTACCTGTGGAGGAAATGGAGACAGCTAATGTTACCTAGAGTAGGACTGCAACAGTCAACTGGGATGAAGCCAACGAAGAACAGTGCTGCCAAGACTTCAGGTATCAGCAATAAAGGTCCTAATGTTGTCAGAATTGTTCTGTAGGTGACTTTATCTCTCACCAAACATAACGCTGCTTCTTTATCTTTAACTAGTTAATTGATGCTTCCTGCAACTCCTATTTACTTCCTCTTGACGCTACAAAATTCTTTAGCAAGCCAGCATATAGCAAGGGTGCTGGATTGTACGGTGGTTCACTGGCTGTGATTTGTTTCCTTTTTGTGAAACATATGAGATGTGATTGCGAAATATGGTAAAGCTCCATGGCGTCTGCTCCCCAGCTCCTCAATGCCTAGCTCAGTGGTACCTCAGTGGTAGTAATTATAGTCAGCACAGTCCAATTTTCAGCATTATGTGCAGACTTTGTTGAAATGCTTCCAAAACATAAAAGAAAGGGTTTTATTATAAGTCGATCTGCGCCACTACACTGGCAGATAATTATAATTGTTTCATGTTCAATGACACTGTAACATTAGTCAAAGAACTGCCTGTAGGAGAGACATTATTGAAATAAGATTCTTGTTTTAAAGTAAAGCCTCAAGCAGCTTTTATCCTGTTGGATGTGCATCATCACTCAGTGATGTTCAAAGCATTCCAGGAGTTATTTTGTGATGAAAGGCTGTAATATATTTTTTGCAGAGTCCACTTTGCCGGAAGGAAAACAAACCACCAAACAAGAAAATGGACCCAGAAATGAAAGGTACATTTCCACCAGTGTTAGGGTGGTGTTAAAGTGGATTTTTCCTCTAATACTGTGAAATGATTTGGAAAGCTGTAAACGTGTGGTCCGGCCAACATTGACTCTCCTCTTACATTGTCAGTGGCAGAAGTAGTGAGACGTCAATGCACAAAGGCTTGGGGAAATGCATGGGGTGGATTGTTGGTAGTGTTGCCGTTGTTTGATATTAACGCTGGATACTGAAATTTTGTAGCTCATCTTAGTACACAAACATTTAACTTTCCAAGTTTCCTACCTTAACTATGGCATTGTAAATGGCGACTAAAATTATTATCACAACTCTTTTAGGGTCGTGGAGGACTCTCTGTGGAGCCTAAAAACTTGTGATAGACGTGTGCAAAACACCGAGTGCGCATGTGTCTCACAAAGTGGCTCATTTCATAATCAACGTTATGTAACATACTGTGTAAAGTTGTTTTATACGGTTTTATTTTCACTTTTTCATGTTAATACAAATGCACCAAACAAATAAGTGCTTTTGCTTACATGTCCGTAATGTGATCCGTATGGATCCGATGGAGGGTGAGTGAAAAGTATGAATTAGCTTTTACTTACTAATTAACTTTCCATAGTAGTAAAACGTCCACAAACCTTCAATGGATGTATTTGTAACAGTTTCATCACATTCAGATTACAGGCTGGTCCTAGAGATGCGTGGTAGCTACAAACCGTTACTATAGCAACAGATGAATGATCACACTTTCTCCCTCTCTATCGATCCACATTTCTCTGCTCTGTTCACCAAATCTCAGTGATTATACATGAATGCAGAAGGGAGAGAGAAGTTGGTGATGGTGAGAAGAGAGTCGATAAAATTCTGACTGAAATGTGAATAGATTTTTTTTTTTTTAAACACACACATGGAAATGGAGAGAAATGGTTAAAGTGTAGTGCACTAGCCGAAATGCAAGAAAATGTTTTTGTTCCCAAAACTATACTTGAACATTTCATGTCAGCTTATGCGTTATAACACAAAATGTGAAAACTGAAAACCAGTTTTTATTTGAAAATGAATTGTGTTATCTCAAAGTTTACCTCAAAAGTATTGTTGCCTTCATAGAAATTATGCTAATAGACAATTGAACTGCAATGATTTTTAGTTTGCAACAGGATTGTATTTTAACATTCTGAACATGTGCTACATATCTGACAAGTTACAAATATCTTTATACTAAACATATCAAAAACATTTTGCCAGAGCCCACTACAGCCAGAGATCATTTCCTACAAAGCTGTTAAACTATTTACTGTTGCAGTTTAGTTGTGTATGAATGTACGTTCTTTGAGCAGGGTTTGATTCAGAGGCTGATTTTCATGTGGGCTTGTGTGTGAATTTCCATTGCATTCCCATGCGGATTTGTGTGTGTTATGAGTGCTGAAGTGTGTCTCTTGTGTGAGTGTGCCAGCCCAGCCTGCAGCCTTGCTCGGGGGCTTCCAGCTCCACTCCTCAGTTATGCATTGAGCCAAGAACCTGAGGGTGTGTGTGTGTGTGTGCGCATGTGCGTATATTGTGTGAATTTATCCTTTTGCCACAGCTGTTACCTCAAGCAGTAATTCTTCAGTGTGTGTGCGTGCGTGTGTGTGCACGTGTGTGCCAGAAGGTCCCGGGCAACATGAATGGATTAGAGTGGAAATGAGGGTTTAAAAGAATTTAAAGCATCAATGAAGGGGCGCCATCCATCACTGTGTGAAAGTTTAATGTGTGGCATCTATCCATCCATTATCTATAACGCTTATCCTGTTAGGGGTCGAGGAGGGGAGGGCTGGAGCTGATCCAAGCAATAGGTATGAGGCTGGAAAAACTCCAGATCCCCAGTCTATCACACTGACACCTAACTGCATGCATTTGGACTCTGCGAGGAAATCCATGCAGCCACGAGGATAACATGGAAACTTCATACAGAAAAGCTAGGACCTTACTGGGTTGAAGTCTTCTAGATTAAAACCTTTTACCATAGCTGACAGAGGTACTCCCAGTCCACATGGGCATTATTTCACAGACAAGCATTTACAAACTATTGTGACATGAGTCCTGGTAATGAAACATTACATTTACATTTTACAAACTAGTTTTTTCAGCTTTAAGAGTTGGGTTTTTTTTTTTTTTAGATGATTTGGCTTTAGTTTCAAGTTTAGAATTAGGTTTAGGTTAGGGTTAGTGGCTAAGTGATGGGACCCCACAGATCAAAACTATGTGGACACCCAGTTATGTTTCATGTACACATTCAGTGCTAGATCAAGCGTCAGTTCACACAGATTTGAATAAAGTTCACGTTAACATCGCACATTAAGAATTTTCATGACATACTTATTTTGCTTGTGGGGTGAGGAAGGTTTGTGGATTTTGTGATTGATGCAGAACATCCGGCCCGCAGGAGCTGGTGGCTGAACAGAGTGTAGGGAAGCTCATCAAGTGCCGCCCACATTTAGTTTTTCAGTTCCCTCATTCAGTAAATCGCTCTTTTAGCGTGTTCATGCACAACACTGCATATATTTTATACATTATGGTAAAACACCTCATTCCACAGCCACGGGCATTATTCTGTGGCTATAACCGCCTCCACTCTTCTAGTTACAGGTTTTTCACCAAATGTTGGAACTGCTCTGCAGGGATTTGCTTCCGTTCAACCACAAGCGAATTAGTAAGGTCCAGTTCTGATGTTGGGAAATAAGGCCACAATCAGTGTTCTTTGGATAAAACTAAAGTTAATAATAATGGATACTTAATTACTTCCCTTGGGGTGAATAGGCTACCCTCTTAAGGCACCAAGAGTTTGAGGTCCAGGTTCACTTGGTCATGTGGCCAGGAATCAGGGGAACTGGGAATCGAACCAAACCAACACTGGGAGATTGTAAATGACGGGCCTACCAACTGAGCTGCTGTCACCCTTAACTAAAACTAAACAACAGCTTTACAACACAGGAGAGCCAGCTCCTCAGGACAAGATTCAGCCTGAAAAGACGAGAGCCACTCATCTGAAGACAGAAATGTTCATATTCCAAACAGGGAAAACAAGTGGTTTGAACAAGGTGTTAAGGAAGCTGTTTATGTAAAGGTGACCTATGCAATGTCACCATTTTACAATTCAGTACTTTCATCACTATCCAGACTTTTGGGACAATCGTGACCTCGATGACTGGATGATATACTGATTATGACAATAACTGATACTATGGCAGCTTTTCAAAGTACAGCTGTGTGTTTGAGGGAAAGAGGGAGAGAAATTAATAATTGCAAGCCTATGCTTGAAGGTCATTCAACATGACAACAACTGAAAACACATTACCCTGTGACACCAAATTAGTTTCTCTCTCCCCACCCACCTACCTCTCACTCATATTTTCTTTGAAAGGAAAATAGTTTCTCTGTTGTAACCACATTTGTCCTGGTCTGGCTTGTTATCTCTGCCAAACACATTGACTCTCTCCCTTTTCCTTTCTTTCCCTCTCTCTCTCTCGCATTCACCTAGTGTTGGCTGAACATGGCGAAGGCCACGCTCTTGGTGTTTCAGTTCAGTCCTCCTCCATACGGCCGCTGCCACTGAATGAAAGCAATGTAACGCGTCTTTCTTTCACACACAGCACTGTTGAGGTAAACCAAGGTGAGAGCTGCTTCATGTCAGTGTGCTGCTGGTAGCCATCATCCGCACCAGCTTGACAATCACTAATTATGTGCAAGGCGCTCCTCCTCCCAGATACAGGCGGAGGACAGAATAACATAAACACCAGCACAATCTAATGCAATACACTGCAACTTTAACAAACTACAAAGTCAGAAATTAGCATAGAGTTGAATCAACAGCTCTATGACACAGCACCAGAAACATATTATATGCTTCTTAAATGCAGGATTTATTGCAGGGAAATTGCTTTGGTTTGCAATAGATTTAACTATTTAATTAGCGCTTGGATGAATAGATGGGTGGATGGATAGATAAATGGAAAATATAGTGATGCTGCTGCTACTATTAAAATTTAGAACTAACACTAAGTGTGCACCATCATGGGTTTGGAATTATTTTTGCATAAAGTTTGCTTGTTTTCCCTGTGCCTCCACTGAATGGTGGAATAAGTGGTCCTCTCCAAGCAGGTGGATGGATTAATTCATTTATTGAGACTATTTAGAAAAAGATTTTGAGCAGTGCGCTGTGCTTGAGAATCTCAAGTTCTTGTGTAATGTTTTTTCTTCAAATCAACTAAAACTCATTTTGTCATTATAACAACTGTTTTTTGTTTATGAGGAATTTCATTTTGATGAATTCGAGTGGTTCTGTGACTGAAATCTTTGACAGATTTCTTTATTTTGTGCCACTTGTTAGTGTTTTCACTGTGTTACTGACTGTGGGACTGTAGACTGTACAATGATTCATTCTACCACAGTATTACCACCGGGTGCTGTAAACACACTTTGTGGAAGCAACTTTAATCCCAAGGTGCTGCTGCCTCGTCTCTTCTATTTATTGTTATGAAGTGCTTCTCCCTGCTGGCTCTCCACTGTTGAGATGACCTTCCCTCGCTGAGGGTGGAGTCACTCCTTGTCTCCAGCCTGAAAACTCACTTTTTGTGATATTATCATCTTCCTGCTGAACGGGGGGATGATAATATAAAATATCTGATAGCAGCCCCACTCAGTCCTCTCTTACTGCACTCCAGAAATCTCTTTACCCAACATTAATCAGAATTTGGTCAAATATTTATTTATTATTGCTATATGCTATTATTGGTCATTTATGATGTTTTTATGCATAATCTTTTTAGACCTAATTTGTTTCATGTGAACTTAGGTGTGTTTGCCTTGGTAGTTATGTTTATTTAAGACAAGCCACAGAAATGATCACACAATAATCTCTTTTTTGTTCCTTTTCTGCATGTTTGATATTAGTTATGGCATATCACGTTTTTTGCTAACAGTGGTTGGTTGTTTATGATGTAGAGCCCACTTCAAACTGCAGAATTTAAATATTAAACCCAAGCTTCACCAGCGTGCTGTATACCAGGCAGTGTGTAAGAAAATAAAAAGAAAGTGGAGTAAAATGTATTAAACATGGGCATACTACGTGCAGGGTGATCCATCACATTATCTCTCTTTTGGTTAATTATGTAAAATCACAACATGTGTTCATACTGTTTATGACATCATTGAAACCCTGGAGGGGTTTGTCTCATTAAATCTTAAAAGGCTTAAAGAATTCAGGTTTTCAGCTTAATTACTGTAAATTACAGACGCCGTCCTATTTCATTTTTATTTTTGTGTTACACTTACAGCACAAACATTAAGGTAGACTGCTTTTGTGTAGCTGTATTTGAGTGTTCTCCATGATCTGTGTGATATTCATTTGGCTTTAAACATAATCAACACTTATTCCCTTTGTGCTCCATCAGCATCAGTATAAAAACGTGTGCAAGTAGTATCTGGATTACACATGTCTGGATTACATACGTTCCACAGACTCATTATATAAAACCTGACTTCAAGTTATGTTGTTTTAGTATTAGCATCAAGAATTTCGATAGTGTAATAAACTAAAATGTGAAAATGTGTCACCATGATCTCTGACTCCTCTGACCTCTGTCAGTGGTGATTTTTTTCAGTGGTGCCTGAAGACAGCATTTGTTCAGTTTGTATAATCACAGAGCAGTCCCCCGTGGTGTTAGCTTTAATTGCTAATTCTACACACAGAGAATAGCAGATAAAGGCTGCCTGTATTGTTCTGCAGTGGGGTATGTGTGCAATTTTAGTTTAATTAAAAACCCGAGAAATAACACTCATTTGAATGTAAAGCTGGGCCGTGAAGCTGCTTGTTCTCTTCTCAAGCAGGACTCAAAAGGTTGGAATGTTAATGGTTGTGAATCGTTGAACCTGTAAAGCTTATCTGAATTGCTAATCCTACAAACAGACCTGGGAATAAGTGGGCACCACCACTGTCTGTAGAGTGGTTTTAGTCGATGCTGTACAGGGCACAATGTCAGTTCTGAATATAGAGTCCGGTGATTTGTTTGAGGAAGCTTCAGTATTGTGCACATGGACGATGGAATATGAGGCACTTTCAAAGCAGCTAGCGGTGTAAATGGGGCAAATAAATAAAAGTATTAAAAAAAGAATTATAATCTTGGTTGGATATAGAGCCTGGAGTGTGCCACTAGAATAATTAGAGTTCCGTAGTTTAATTACACTGAATAAATGATGCATTTAAAAAAATCCATTATAAATCAATTAATTACATTTGCATTTTAATTACGCAATAATGGATAAAAAGGAAAACAAATAACACTTTGAAATTCTATTTCCTTATGTTGTCGCTAAATTATTAATAAATGAAATAAATTGCACAATAATTAATTACATTATTTTACATGTATATTATACTGTAGTATTATTATCATCATTATTATTTTCATACAACAAAATGCAGTCAAATTAATCTGGTAGCTCACTCCAGACTCCATAACTGGACAACTATATCCTATCCACTTTTTCAGACTTCATACAGAACGCAGAGGTAAATCTATAACAGGTTTTCTGGGGACATGGGAGACTTTTTGGTAATTGAGGATAAAAATATGACTAATATTGTGTGAAGCTTGTTTTAGTTTGAAAGCTAAACTTTACATTAAAGTCAGCTGTCTGGTTCATTTATAGAGCTTACAAGCTTTATCCTGTTTTATGCTAATGTATGCATGTGTCATCAAACCTGCAAGCCCTAAAGGAAGACGTTTTGAAACCTAATTTGCTTATATGTCTATTTGCATTCTGGCGCTCGGTATCTGTTAGACGTAGCAAAGTTTTTCTACCAAAGGCCGTCTTATATGGAAATTTGTCCATTTTCTTGTACAGTGTTTTACAATGATAACATGTAACGCTCATCTGAGTGTGACGCTTGATAAATACCAAGAACCTATTACTACTGTGGCTTAGACGCGCTTTGTCTCTTCTCATGCTAATGTAGAGGCCGCACTTTAAGCAGAACTGTGAGAGTCATTGAGGGAAGAGCAACTCTTGAGTTTTAAACTGCAACATGCTTTTAGCCTTTCTTGCAGCCAACAGTTCCGTGGTAGCAAAATGTGGTTATACTCTCATTTGTGTGTTTGTGTTTGTGTGTGTGTGTGTGTGTGAGAGAGAGAGAGAGAGAGAGACATCCTTCAGTACCTGCAGCAATGCATAAACAAGTCTGCCTCATTGTGTGTGTGTGGTTGTATTTAATATGATGTAAGCCTTTTACCTGTCTTAATAAATTTTTATTACATATACATGCAGAAATGGGAAACATTTACACAAATCTTTGCTCTTTATTTCTTGTTCACTCACCTACACACACTGGATTTTGCTGTCTCAACAATATTCACTGAAGCGCGCGCACACACACACACACACACAGGTCCCTTAGTACCAAGCAATTTCATTCATTAGATTTAAGGTAGCTCGGGCAGTAGGAAGGCAAGATAGAGAGGACAGGAGGTCATCAACACACACACACACACACAAAAAGAAGTTTGCTTTAGCTTGACTTTTTCCACTTTTTTGCTTCTTTGCTATTCTTGAGATGCGGGTCTGAAAGCAAAAATCTCTTCTTTCCTGTAAAACACGCACACACACACACAGACACACACACACACACAGTCAGCAGTGTTGAATCATAAACATTTCTTCTTTTCTGGAACTCGGATTCACTGCTGGATATTTCTAATGAGGGAGAGAGGAGCCAAGAAGAGACAGAAATGCAATAAGAAAGATAGACACACTAGTACCCCAGTCAAAAGTATGCAGACAGACAGTCTAGAGCTGTTTTTTTAATCATTTAATGGTGCCTTAGTTCAGAAATCTAATGTTACATGATTATGATGTTTTACACAGTGACAAATCTCTGCAGCAGACGTCCAAAGGGCGGACGCTGTGAATCATGCTTGTGTACATATATTCAACAGTCACATATGCTGCACTAGAGCTTCTGTGGATTCCAGTTTATTTATTTATTTTCCTCATGACTTCGGCATGTGGCCAGGATTCCCGCTTGCCCCCTAATTCCTGGGGATTCCACATGTGGAAGTTCCTGGACACTGAACCTCGAACCCTTGGCGCCTAAAATGCAACAGTCCACAAGAATTTCCCCAGGGGGATTAAAACTCAAAATCAATTATTATTATCATTATGACGCTGATGTGCAATACAAAATCACACTCTTCATGGCTGCATTTATTAAACTGGTGCTTGTTTTGCATTGCAGGTATTGAATCCACTCTCTATAAGGAAACTTGTGTCTTTTTTTCCTGCATTACATTTGCTTTGGTATTTGAGTACACTTCAGGTGTATTTTATGAAGACCTTCCAAGTTTATTTTTTCAGTGGTGGAGAGCTGTACTAGGATGTTTTACAGTGTTCACGCATGTGCTGCTCTTTGATTAAATTTCAGTCTGTCTCAGAAAATTTTTCAAATCAAAGTCCCTGAGGTGAAATTCAATTTGTCAATAGTCTTTAATTTGGGTTGGCTGAATGATGGTCAACATTTTCCTTACAAGCCTATGTTACGTTTTGTCTTTATCCCACAGGACAAATATACTGTAGTTGTGGTCTGGAGCACAATAATGGGAAACTGTAACCTGATTAAGAGAAGAATGCATTTCTGTCAGAGATGCATTTTTGTCAGAATAACAAACCATAGATTCTACCAGCTCCTCTCCTGCTGACTCATCTGTCAAATTTCACTCCCACTACTGTATCAGTAGTTTAGATGAGTCATTTGCTCATTTATACAACTCTCTTAGCTTTCTGTAAATGCCACGTATACAGTACATCTGAATGCCAAATAAAAATGAGGCAGTGATGAAACTGAAAATGATGACGAGACCTCTTAAGGTCTTTATCTACAGTAGGTCTTTGGGGTCCTTGCCTGAAATTGGTCCCTTCCACTGCTACCCCTCTTTCTCCCCATGCTCTCCTCTCTTCAGTCTTTTATCTTATCTGTGGGTTCTCAGTCTGAATTAATTAGTTATGTACAGTGAAGTATTCAGCCCACAGTGGGGATGGGTATAAAAACTGTATTTGTTCTTCAGATCCTGTGATTGATTTGAGCTTGAAATGTGTGATGAAACAGTAGTCGCTTGGTCTGCTGCAACTCATCTGATCAGAGCAAGCGAGTTGTTGGTTGCTTCTCTTGTCTTAATGAAAAGATTTAAATTTGAGTGGAGTTGCTCTTTGCTTTTTAACTACAAAATGTTATATTCATATTTAAATAAGCTGAAAAGTCAACCAGAGAAGGACGGGCTGTGTGCTACTTTTTATACACTTTCTCAGGGGAGGAACACTGAAGAGAAGAATTCAAGTAGATGTGACGACGGTTCTTCATTAATTAGCTGTAATGTAATAAGCGTTGAAACTTGGTCCCTTCAATCTCCTTTTTTTTTTCTAAGATCCCAAATGTGCCTAACACACGTCAGAGCCTGGCTCAGCCAGCACAAATATGTATTATCTTCAAACACACTCACTGTGTGCACTCATTCACCAGTAGAGGTGATCAGTCTCTGTCCTCGAGGTGGTGTTAAAGTCACAAATATGGTCCAAGTTTTCTTAATTATTGTTTTTCCCTTTACTACTACTTTATTACAATTATTGTGGCTTTATTTTCTGAATCACATTTAAGTTAATTCATAAGCTTAAGTAATTACACACTGTTCAGCATTATCTATAAAAGGCACTTTAACATAACATACTCTCTAAACTGTTCGGTCCCTGTACAACCGGTGTCGGAGCTTGGTCCGCATTGCCGGCAGTAAGTCGGACCTGTTTCCGGTGAGAGTTGGACTCTGCCAGGGCTGCCCTTTGTCACCGATCCTGTTCATAATCTTTATGGAC
>JAUBNQ010000023.1:23431658-23442629 GCA_032353495.1 Ctenopoma kingsleyae
CCTTGACAAATATTCCACTGCCATTGAAAACTAGTCAGTTTAAACAAATACAGCGTGTGGTTTTACACTTCTCATCAACGCTGTTTTTTTTTTTTTTTTTGCAGTCATTGCGTTTATGTATGACATGCATGTCTAGAATGTATCCACCCCTGTGACATTTAATAGGATATGCAGCTCACGTAATGGTTGGATGGATGGTCTAAGGTGCTTGTGTCCAAACAAAAGAGTTTAAATTCCTGCTATTTTATTACATCTCTGTGCTATCAAATGCAGCCTACTGATGTTTTTCATGGAAGGGAGTGGGGCTGTTCTGTCTTTCAGCATTTAAAAAAAAATCTTACATCTGGATTTAAGTTTTGACAAAGCTTCTGATTCCATGAAATTGGCAGGAAACTCATGGACTAAATAAACCCTAAAACGTTTCTTTATAAAATATCTGAAACATGAGCACCATGTATATTTTCTGTAATTGAATCCACCAGTTTGTGTTTGATAATATACACAGATACTTGTAAAAAGTTTATAAAGCAAGACGCTATCATAGAATTTCTATATCTGATCATCTGAGATAAACTAATAAATAATAAAGAGGCAAATTGCTTTGGCAAGAATGACCAAGGAAACGGTACAGAAAGTTCTTCTGAAAGAAGTTCCGATCACAAACATGACCGTGCCACATATTAGAACAAATAAGCTGTGTTCATTTGGCACTATGTAGTAGAATTCTCTTTTTTTTTTCTCTGTGGTCGCAGCAGTTTGCTCTAATCACAGATCAAGTCCTGCCACTGTTATTGAACAGGACGTTGTAGCTTTGTTGGCTCAAGTATTTCAAGACTGAACAACAGCTTGCACTGCAACTCTGAGAAATTGTTTTTGTCATAAAATATGATGTTTTGATTTTTTTTTAATTCATGTGTCAAATTCATTTCTTTTAAAATCCTTCAAGTAATGTTAAACAAGAGAAAATAGTGTATTACAATTAGCTAATAACAGAATAAATTCCCTAACAATCTTGAGGAGTTGTGTAGCCCATACACAGTTGTCTGCTTTTCCTAATTGATAATCATGTGTTTAACAAACAGGAATGAAGAGGTAGGAAGGAAGAGATAACATGGGCTGAAAATTATGTTTGGTTTCTTGTGAGGACTAGACTGGAAGATCTGTGTTCTGTTCCAACTGTATTTGTACTAATATAAAATGACATCCAGCTCTGGGCAGTGCAGTATTTTCAGAACGTTTCTGAATCCTTTAGAATTTCCTCTGTTTCTGTGAGTAGAGGGACTAAAGACAATCTAATTACACAAATGAGACGTGTATACATTTTTTCAACGTTGAAAATTACCCAATGTTAAATATTTGTCTGTGGCAGTATGGTTATCATTAGTAAGATTATCAGTTCATTTGAATGGGAAATTTGGGTCAGATGTTTTAGCAAATAGCATGAAAATCAGGTACGAGTCTGGAAGGCCCTTATTTTAAAAAAAGAGACATCTGGTTCTCGCTTATCTTCTGAGCTTGAGAATACAGGTTTGTAGAAGAGTGTTGTGATATGAGCTAAAACCTTAACAGACAGTAACAGCTGTGGATTCCACTGGGCTGGAAAAGGTTAGAAAAGAATTTATATTTAGTCTGTCTTAACATTACCCCACACAGCAACAGAGCACAAGCAAAACTCTTCAGTTCAGTGTTCCTATGAAAATAAATAAAATCATCTGCCGAATTAGAAATATGAATGTTAAGGGTTGTAGACAGCAGAGATTACATCTGAAAGTTCAGAAAAGGAAGAAGAGTGGTTTAAATTCTATCTGGTATATAGATTACCTCAGTTTAGATGATGATTTAAGTACATGTGCATAAATGTCAAAGGTCAAACAGACAAAGCTGTCTGCTTTTGATGAATGTCTTTGCAGGAGAAGAAACCTAAAGCCATTTGAGAAAATAGCACACTCTCCCTCACTGAAATTATGTGTTGGCGTCAAATATAATTGGATGGTTCCATGTGTCTGTAGGTGCAAACTGAATCCTCCTCATTAGATTATTCTGTTTTAGTTACAAAAAATCAGCTTTACTTTCATTGAGTAACTTTGACTGTAATTAAAGGACACTGACATCGAAGAAGTGGTTTTGTGCGTGTAAAATGGCAGATTTCTGAACTGTAGTCCACCAGTTTGTGTTTGATAGTATACACAGATTTCTAGAATTTCTGTATCTGATCATCTGAGAGAAACAAAAAGGGAAAAGGACACGATCTGCACAAAATTCAGATCATAAACATGATCTTGTTATTCAGAATTAGAACAAATAAGCTGTATTCATTTTGCACCCTGTAGTAAAATTCTCTATTTCTTCTCTGTGGTCAAAGTTTGACCAATAACATATTCTTCCAGGATACAGACAAAGATTATTTATATTTCATAATTGAAAGAAATTCAGACGCTGTCACTTTTTTGCACATTTTACTCTATTTTTTACGATGCAGTTCTTTCCCATTGATTTACACACAGTAACTCATTATGACAAATGAACTCTCTGTAGACCTCCACAGTAACGTTTTGTTGAGGTGAGGCATAAATCAGGAAAACGTTATAAAACATTTTCTAAAACTAATGCTAAACCTCAACTATTGTGAAACGGAAGACGTCTGCAACCACCTGGACTCTTCCAAGGCCATCTGGCCTAACTTGGTAACCAGACAGAAGGGCCTTGCTTGGGTTAACAGGGAACCTGAGTATCCCTATAACAAAGCTTCAGAAGACCTCTGCAGACCTGGGGGAACCTGGCGGGAGGACAAAAACCTCTGTAACACTCCATAAATCAGATATATACAGTATATATAGTAGAGTGGTCAGAAGGAAGTCACAGCCCATTTGGAGTTTGTCAAACAGCATTTAAAGAAAAATGAGACAAAGATTGGACAAATGGAGATTTCTCACACTGTAACTCTGTAAGGTCTTGACCTTAACGTGTGAAGTTGAGATGATTACTTTGTGATTTGGTGCTATATAAATAAACTGAATTGAAATTCTGTGGTCTGAGACAAAATTTAAGTCTCAGACAGAACCCAGAACTCAAGACCAGAACCCTGGCTAATACTATGCGCTACTCATGTGGTTAATTTGGCAAAGCATGGTGGTGGGAGTATCACGCTGTGGTGGTGTTTCTCAGCAGCAGGGACAGGGAGAACGATCAGAAATGGCAAAAGGATGAATACAGTTAAATACATAGAAGATGAAGAAAGCTTTCTCATGTGTGTAGGACCTAAGACTTGGTTGACGGTTAACTTTTCAAACATACCGTTGACAGTATAAGACGATGCTGAATTACAGTCCTACTCAGTAAAATGTGCGAAAAGTGAAGATGTCTGAATACCTTCTATAAATAGTGTACACTCATACATTTTCTATGGATGTTAGCCTCAGTAACCATTAAAGATTCCACTTGTTCTGAATTCTCTACCGTATGATTGTTATAATGTGTATAAGGTGTACTTTCTGTCAAAACTGCATCAGTTGGGTTCGAAGGAGTGTTACGTTCTCTGAATCTTGCTGATGAGTTGAGAGAAATTCAAGCTTCGTGTAGGTCAGACAGCAGTAGGGAAACAGGAAATAGTGGTAATGTTAAGCATCTGTCAGTGATACGGTTATGTAATAATGTTTATACAGATACAATTGTCCAAAGTATAATATAACATCAATTTTATATATTTTTAAAATGAGTGGAATTCAACACATCACACCGGGAGTGAGCTCCTCAGGCGAAGTAGAATTTGAAAAAAGTGTAAAACATAAAAAAACATAATAATAAATTCCAGCTGAGGTTTTATATGAAAGGTGAAATTGATTTACAGTCTGTGTGAAGTACATCACATCAGGCATGGTGCCTTTGGGCAGTCTGGTTTAGACAGAACCTGGATCTCTGCAGTAGGTTTTACATGCAGTCCCAGCAGGTTTCTATTCTTCCACTAGTGTTTTTACCAGAGAATTAGTAGCAGAAGTGCAGTAGTATCAAAACAGTGCTATCGTTCCTACAGTGCCTATTATCTTTATATTACCCAGCTTCTTTACATTTTTCCACACTTGCACATCAAAGCCACTATTGGTGCAGAAATCTTCTCACATCCTGTTCAGATGTAACACATCATGCCATATTTCAAGCATCATACTGTTCCCACATGGGTCAAAGTAACAAGCAGTCAAAGTAACAACAGAAACTCTGTCTGAAATTATGGATAACTAGTTTACACAAATGGTTTGAAAAAACATTTTCAGGTGTCTGTGGAAAGACAGTGATGCAACAAAGCCCAGATTGTTGGCGACAGACCTTCTTCAACTTCTTTAAAGCTGCACCAGTTTATTTTTTGGCCACTTGGAGGCAGTGGGACAAAGTTAAAAGCCGAACGTCTGTCACATTTTCACTCGATAAAGCTGTTGCAAATTCATTTATTTCGAGTTATGTTTGTGACCAAATGATTAAAAATGCATTCAGCTCAGCGTGATGTAAAATGACTTGTATAACTGTGTGAAACCACTGAGAGGTCGGCATAGTTGCTCAGCACATTCTGAGAAAAGCTCAACTTTCTGCAACCGTGTTGTGATGGAGTTCAGCTTCACCAGAGCATAGCGATTTGTGAATTTGTGGTAGTGTGAATGTAGAGCCACAGTTCACTTTCACCGTTTCACTGTTGTACCAAAAAAGCTGATCTGACAGTATGGCTTTCCCATGTGTGCTCAGAGTATCCACCCAAATAACTAGCTGCAATGTGCTCAATCTGGCATTGGTAGCGTCGTCTGCAATTCAATTTCAATTCAATTTTATTTATACAGACGCCAAATCACAACAAAAGTCGCCTCAAGGCACTTTACATTACATTCCACAATATAAGTATATACAGAATAATGTAGACATCAGTGTAACGACTGTATTGCAATAATTGCATTAATGTTTAATAGACTCTACAATACAATGTAAAATAAACTCTTGGTGCCTCTCAAAAGTCAAAAGCCAGAGGAGGCAGTGAACAGGGTGAGAGAGTTCAGATACCATTTTACCTGACCTCTGTGTTTGTGGTGAAGCGATTAAGATGATAGATGAGGACAGCCTTTGATGTTGGATGATCTACTGAGTGTGTGGTGTGTTTTGCTTGTCTGACTGTCTTAGATGTCCCTGTGTGTGCTGAGCATCTGTGTTGACACTGCTGTGCCAGGTTTGGGAACTGAACCCATGGGATGGTTGTCATAATAAAGGAATATGTCAAACAAATGCAGTTTTGTGTGCTTTCTACTGTTCTGCAGCACAGGTCATAGATATTAATTGGTTTGTCCTTTAATTACCTTTAGCTGCCTTTGTCTTTGAAAGAGCAACTATGTAGGTGGCCATAGGTTTAGCACTACAAGACTGTATTTTAAAAAAAAAATATATATATATACGTATATATTATATATATATCTTTAAACTACACTGTGTAGTACACTACACTGTACTGTTTTTTTACAGAAATTTGAAAAAAAGTTAGTTAGTTTTTGTACAAAATGTCTCTAAAATGCAAAGAAAAATCAAGAAAATGTTTCAAAATAAACCTGTAAGGTTCCAACAGGGAGTTCCAGTCTGTAAACAGTCTAGTAAAACTTTTTTAAGTTGTTGAGATGATCTGTTCTATATTACAGTGACCTGTGAGAAGTGGGTGTGGCTTGGGGGCTTCTGGGTACCCTGAGCATATAAACATAATTTCTCTATTTTCCTGCTTTTCATGTCACATTCTTTAAGTTACAAACTCTATTATTTGTTTGTCATGTTCATAAATCTGCCACAATATGCAGAAATGTAGAGGAAGTGGCAATTTATGGTCTAATTTTGACCAAAAACAAGTGCGTACATCTAAGTCAGGAAATGGAAATGTTTTTGTAACTGTGCACAACTGTAATTCTACCAACGATAGACTGTAAAATCACAGTCAGAAACAACTGAAAAACCTGTAATTTTCAATGGAAATTTACCGTAAAATAACATGAGATTATACCGTAATTTAACAGTAAATGTTTGGCAACTTTGCTGCCATACGTTTTACCGTTTTTTTTACGATTTGTTTTTTACAGTGTAAAATAGTGCCATGATTTAATTGAAGCTGTCAAGTTTTTATATCAGAGAACTTTTGTTATTAAGTGACCTTCTCTGTAAAGGGAGGAGGAGAAATGAGCGGTGGTGAGTAAATCTGTCAGATAGTGTTTCCAATTTTTTTTAACCCAGCAGAGTTGATTTACACATCCGATGTTTCCAGAGTTCATCATGTCCAAGGGAACAATTGTACATCTGAGGTGGATTCTTCAGCCATTTAAAAATCAGCACAGGCTTTCCAGGATCCTCCAGAAAACTATTTGTCCTCATTAAAATTGATTTATTATAATGTGAAATATTAAAATAATATTTTGACGTGTTGGGAAACAGACTGAATGAATATCGATGGTGTCATGTTTACAAGTTATTTGAATTTCACTGAAATCCCTCAACATCTAGTAGATAAACTGAAAATAAGCATCAAATCTGTAGACTCCTGCACTTTCCTCACTGTTGGTAGGGGTCACTTTATGTGCACACCAGACATCCAGTCTGAACCTTTTGCAGGAACATTACAAGATTTCTGCTCTGTGGCTCATTTTCATTTCAAGACGTTTGGACATAGTCTTAATCTGTGGTCCAATTATTGCTGAAATTTTAATCGTCTGGCTTCTGTGTTTCAGGTAGCATGGACAGTGGAGGAGGAGACAGACAGGGATAGAGACATGGACAGACAAAACTGGATAATGGCACAAGAAGGCCGTCAAACCGCAGGGAGCCAGAAACACACCCACGTGCAACTGTATAAACACACAGCAGAGAGACAAACTTGACACTCTGTCAAAGCCACAGGAAGATACTAAAACAGCAGGGTACTGCCAGAACACATCATCATCTGATGAGTAATACATACTAGTGCACACACACAAAATGATGGAGAGAGACTCAATGCAGTGCCAGCACCACAGGGAGGTAGTAAAACAGCAGGCTGCTGTCAAAATGCATCTTAAACCAATGGATTTTCTCACATAATCATATACACACTGTTGAGTTTTCATCGATTCCCGGGACGTTGTGTTGACTTTCATTAATTTCTTGGAGACTTAAACTAATCCCCAACTGTTCTCGTAACCCCTAACCCCAGCCCCAACCCTAACGTAACCTTATACCAAATTTTTGCTGTACAATTTACTGATTTATACTATGGGGACTTGCTTTTGCCCAAAAGGAAGTCTAGTCCCCCCAGTGTGATTGTTTGAACAGATTTATGTCGCCACAGCACGAGTAATACACACACACACAGTCGCAGGAGAGCTTGGAAGCTGGCAACAGACACATTCGGGGAAGCCAGAGATCATCAGACTTAATCATCTGCTGCTTTACAGGACTTAAAGCAATGTTGACTTAAACATTTTTATTACAGTCAACTTACTGTATCGCTGGGCCAAAATGTCACCGTCAATAACTTTCTTAGATATTAAAATGTACAAAATGTGGTGAATTTAATCAGAATCACATCAAATGATCAAATTAATGCTGAATAACATTAGTTCTTATTCATGTATTGAAATTTCAGGTGATGTAAACTCTGGTTGTTAATACTATAAGATGAGCACATTACTGTACAACCTTTATCAATTAGTAATCACATAGTAAAATCTGGCATGTGATATTTTCACTTCATTTTTATGAGAAATTGCTTCTCAAGATCGGGATCAGGTCCCCAAATGGTGTCACTTATTATGTAAGAGGATTTGCATAAAAGTTTTAAATCTTGATATTAGTTTGACACGTGTGGGGGAATGAATGTATTAGAGCTGATAAATCATGTACTGATGCATTTGTGCTTATGCCAACTATATGAATGCTGCATGAATTAAAATGCATTTGATTCAACACAGTGAATTCCCCAGAGAAATACAGCTCTCTAACACACGAGAAGAATTTCCACGACACAAGTCAAACTATTATTGCTGTTATATTTTGGGAACTCGATGCAGGGCCAGAGAAAGATTGGATTTATTATTTTTGCATTGATATAATCAGTTGTCACAATGTTTTTCAGGTGATTACTTGTGTATTTGAAATTATAGAGTTATGAACAAATAAATCATGGGATTTTATTACATATGAATCTACCCAACTTTGACAAGAATTTTACGGCTTTCATAAAAACATCACACACACCTTAGACCTTTTGTTCATTTGTGTTTTTACTCCTGTCTGCACTCATAATTCCTCTGTTCTTTGCCTCTTGTCATTTATCTTTCACTTCCTCTCCCTCCACTCAACTCTTTTGCACTTTCTCATTTTCTCTCCCCTGTCATTCCTGCTTCTTCTCTATTGCATGTGTGGCTTTTATTTCACTAGTTCTTTTTTATTGCCTATTTCCTTGTTCTTGTTGCCCTCCTTTGGTCTTCTCAGTTTTTATTTCCTGCCTTCTTTCAACTTTGTTTCATTTCCCGTGTGCTTTTCTTTTGTTCCCTAATTCCCCGTAAATGCTGGATGGAGGTGGGAAGATAGAAATAACAAACAGCAAGGAGACATGTGGGATTTACACAGATATTGATTAATGTCATGTCTCCTCTTGTTTTTCTGTCTTCTACTCTTACTGAGAGCTCAATGCACATCTACCTAAGAAAAGAGACAGAACTAGACAAGGCCCTGGTAAGATCATGAAAACACCACTTTGGCAGGACAGGTGCAGAATAAAAGAGAAAAAAAAGAAAAATACAGAAACGTGCAGCAATGAGCACAACAATGGAAATGTTAAGGGACACTAAAAAGTGATGAGTACGTGAGAGACACAGAGACACATGTCACGGTGGCTTGTGAAGTTGAAGACTTCCTGTCAGTGGGGTTAGAATCCTATTATAAAATCTAATCTTAATGCGGCACTGCTTGTGTTAATTGTGTTTTCTGCTGCCTCTCAGGATGTTGGCATGATTAAGTTAATTAGCTTGACTGGCGTATTTGCATGTGTTTTCTTATGTTGCGTTGCAGTGAGCCCTCAACGCCACTGAGCTTAAGCCCGATAACTTAATTTTGATCTTCCGTTGAGAATGAATCACTTAGCGAAGTCAAACTGACCCTCATAATTCTTTTTTGGCAAAGTTAAGACCATAAACAAGAGTATTCTTCCAGAAGATGTTAGCAAGAGACAATGAGTAGCTGTTGTCTAGTCCTGATTTAGGAGTGAAACAATTTTCAATAAAAACTATATTCAACTCTAAAATCTGTAATGCAGTGTTTTGTTTTGCCACTCCTTGGTTTGGTTTAGGATTGACTCGCTGTGTCTGTTTAATTCCCCATATTTAACTGTCTTTTTTTTTCATGATATTATGAAGTTCACCTTTACATAGGCTATAGTGTAAATCCCTGTATATAAACACATAGTACTTTGAATAATCAGCCTATTCAGCAGGTTTACTGAGCATTTTTACACATCAGTTTATATAAAGGTGAGCTACAAATGTAAAATCATGGTGTGTTTGATAAACTAATATGTGGATTGTTAAATTTAATTATCTTTGACTTTCGTTTCACTCCTTCGCTTTAATCCAACTCATGAATACTGGACTTCAGTCATCCAATCTTGCTCTTATTTCACTACTATTACCTGCAGAGGAAAATGTAGTTCATCTCTCCCTCTGTGTTTCTCTCTCTCTTCACCCTCCTTTTCCTCCCACCCTCTCCTTTTCCTTGTTTTTCTTCACCTGCACCATGTGTTCCTGTCTGATTTGTACATGCTGATGTTAAATAGGCTTTGCTGTTATTTTTGATGTCTTGTGCATACTGTACGATGAAGGTGATGATGCTGACTCCTCTGTCTGCACTGAGAGAGTGCCAGATGCCTTTACAACACATGTAAATAATCAAAATAAAATGTTGAAAACTGTGCCCAATGCCTAAGGACTTTTCTGCTCACAGGAGCTGAAAAACAAATTTATATTATACAGACTTAACTGCCATTTATTTCTCAGGCTGCAGCCCACTAAAAAAGTGTAAATCCTCCCCATTTTGTAACCAACAGTGTACACAGAGCCTTAAAATAACAACAAAAACTACATATTTTATTAATCATGCCAGGGAATTATTAAATATAGAACCCTCACTTTAATTGGAGATTTAGATTTTTAATGTGCATTAACTGTAAACTTCTATAAACACTAGACGTAAAAGGGGCATTCCACAGAGTCTTTATTTGTAGAGTGCTGGATTCTTTATAAACTACGGGTTCTTGTTTCACATACCTTTGTCAAACCTGTAGTATGACCAAAGTACTGACAGGAAAGACTCAAGTAGTGCTCAGAGAGATAAAATCAAACTTGTGATCCATCATTTTGTTAATAGAGTCACTTAAAAGCCAGCGCATAAATTATTATTATTCCACCTTATTACTGCCCCTGTGTGTAAGTTTAAATACTGGTCCCACATTATATATACTTTAATTCTTTAAAAGGCTTAATAAATTCATGAAACAACTGGGTATATATTATACACTTTTAATGCTCTGCTGCAGTGGCGGCTGGTGAAGTTATTTTTGGGGGGGGGCGCACTTTTGCAAGTCAGATTTCAGATGCACCCTAACCACATATCACCACTAGTATAAACCAAAGCACCATTATCATGCATCACGCTGCTGTAAAATATTAAATTCACGTGAAAATACACAGTCTGTGTTTTCAGTCATTTACTATTTATACATAAATAAGTAAACTGTCTCTCCTTCAACTGAGAACAAGCAGCTCATTCTGCACAGTCTCAGATGTCCCTTTAAACACAGTAACAGTCTGCAGGTACTGCTGCATCAAGGGATCCAACAAAGTCCACCAGGCCCCAAAAAATACCAGGATTTTCTGAGTGTTCACTTTCATCATGACCACGCAACACAAGCTCAAACGCACCACAGAATATAAT
>JAUBNQ010000023.1:23442729-23455533 GCA_032353495.1 Ctenopoma kingsleyae
TCCAAAGACATGCATGTCAAGTTAATTGGTGACACTAAATTGTCCGTAGGTGTGAATGTGAGTGTGCATGGTTGTTTATCTCTGTGTGTCAGCCCTGCAATGGATTGGCGACCTGTCCAACGTGTACCCCGCCTCTCGCCTGATGATAGCTGGAATAGGCTCCAGCACCCCCCGTGACCCTTATGAGGACAAGCAGTTAGGAAAATGGATGGATGGAGTACGTAGCAGACTGTGTATGTGGGATTAAACTGCAATAAAAGAACATTTCATACAGTGTAGTTCAAGTTCAATCCCAGGGCATAAAATACAGATGCTTTGTCAAACCCCTTTTAGGGAGTAAAATCTAAATCTTATTTTTATATGCCTTTCCAAGCTTTTACTGCAACTTCCTTCCGTTGTTATTTGTTTAGGAGGGGTTAAGGCCCTTAAGCCTTCTCTTCCGCAGGTGAAATGTATGTTCAGTTGGGTTAGGATCTGGTGGTTGACTTGGCCACTCTAAAAATATGCATCTTTTGAATCTCTGTTTTTAGTGAACAGCAAAAACAATTCAATTAGCCTTTTTTTGTCCAATATTTTCAGAGGAGATTGTACTTTTATTGAGAGTATTCTCAAGTGAACCATGCTGGAACAAACTTGATCCAACTTGAACTCTGTCATCACAAAGAAATTCCTTATTTAGTTACTCTGTCTTGTGTCTGCACATTTCTTCACAGCAGCAGTTGGAAAGACTCCAATGGGAATAACGCTGGATACTATCTACTTTAAAACACTTAATCATTTACCAAACTTTTGGACAAAAGGAGAATAAAGAAAAACTGTAGGTGCATCAAGTTTTGTAATCTGTCTCGTATCTGACAGCTTTAAAAACTTTCTGGCTTTCATAATTAACTTAAATCCACAAACGTTGTACCTGCAAACACTTAAATTTCAGACTAGTAAATGTTTAAAAATTGTAATTAGTTTTCTCTGATGAGATGAAATGTTCTTCTCATTGCTTACTTGAAAATGTGTAGCACTTTTTAATCCTGAGATCCACTGAGTGAATCAGGTAAGTGCTTTAAAAGCTTATCTGCATCCCTCTGTACATTTACTTCCTTTTAGAAAGTTCTTCAAATCTGATGCAGGCTCTCAACTCGTACCCTCAACACCTGTACTCATTTAGCAGCTGATTCACAGGTGAATGTTCCTCCTCCTGACCCTTTTTCTTACAGATTTTTAAAAATCTTTTCTCTGTTATCTATCAAAGCATACTGGAAAATTCATAACTTGAACACATGTTGTACTGTATTGAAGCTCTGGGGAGTCATGGTTCAAAATGTGCTCTTTCAGCTCAATTTTTACCCCTTTTATTTTACATTTTTATACATTTTAAGTTCAAATGTTTTGTACAGTATGTATGGGTATAAATATAATGCTTCATCGAATGAATACAATCAGTTCAGACAGTTCCCTTTTACAGAAAAGGGAGGATCTTTAAAAAATAGTATAAAAGAGAGGGTTTAAATAATCAAAGCAGCCAGATTTTAACTACAGAGTATATATAATAACATCAAACACTGACAGTCTTACTTGGGAGCAGAGCTTTACTTATCACTTTTATCATCTCTGAGGTTATATCCCACATGATAAAAGCCATTTGTATGACTGAAAGTACCGTAGCTTACCAAAGTATTTTTTTTAGCCACAGTAATACTTTTGAACTTGAGAACATCTGTTGCCCGCTGATCCTCTTTAACTGTTTGCGCCTGCTCTTCTTCTTAGTGTGTGTGTGTGTGTGTGTGTGAGTTTCATTCCGCCTTTCATGACAGCTTGCATAAAATCCTAAAATATGACAAAGATGTCAGGTCATGGTCTCACTACTGCAGGCTGTGTTGTCCATTTAGTTGAGAATGTCAATGAACAAATTCTTACTTTCATGACTAGAGACCGTGTGGGGCATAGCACCAAAAATGGGATATACAGTATGTGACTGTACATCTGGAGAGAATGTAGTTTTAGCTGCGGCAATTAGTCCTTCATGTATCTCTGTTCTTTTAATCAAAGGCCAGCAAGGAAATGTTATCCTGTATGCTTTGCTGAACCTGGCAGATTATATTTCTAAATTAGTCGTAATAAACAGACTGTCAGTGTATGTGAAAGGGAGGCTCATCAGTTTACTAGATGGATAATGTTATGATGCAACATAACATTATTGTTTTTTGGAATGAATAAATGCTATTTTTATTGAAAGAAACAAATCACAATGAGGTGGTTGTGGAGAAGCAGCGTAAAACTGTTTTGAGTACCAGTAAGGTACAAAAGCACTATATAAGTGCAGACCATTTGAGGTTTTGTTTAAAGGTAAAAAAAAAAAAAAAAATACATTGGGCCTAATTTTCAATGCAGATGCATTGTTAGGAGGAAATATCTTCTCAAAACCCACTTAAAGACATTGACATTCATCAATGTTTCTCAGGAGCAAAATAACTGGTTATTGCATTTTTGTCACTTCAGTTGTATAATATTACACAATTGAAAGTACAACTACATTTTGTTTTGTATCATTAATAGTGTTTTAATATATTTATCATTATTATTATTATTAATAATAATAATACCATTATTTTACAAAACATTATGTGTCTGAAATTAACACAATACTAGCACTGCAATTCACATCGCAGGACATCACCATGAAGCGTGACACGCCACTTTCTCCTCAGCCACCATCACTGCCTCCTGACCCTCTCCTGGCACCAGACTCGTTTGGCTCAGACGACTCTGGGGAAACCTGTGCCCTGAAGAGAAACATTTGTATATGATGGAGGCATTTATGTTTTCAGGTTGTCTGTCCATCCATACAGCCACCTAAGTTGTCTGTAATTTCATCTCTCCTGACTTACTAATAGCAGCTGATGCGAATGTCACGTGTATGACATTTGGATGACTTCAATGTTGTTTTATCCTTTATTAAGGAGGTAGCTTATCTTGTCATGTTCTGTCTTTCTCTTTATGTAGGTTTTTGTGCACAAGTGAGTGCCAACATGAATAGTGGGCCTGGAGCCCAGAACATTTTAGAAATACAGAAAACTCATTATTAGACATTTCACTTGATATTTTGGGTTGTGTTACTTTCCTCCTGTCCGGTCTCAAAACTAGCAACTGTCATAACCACAAACTAATCAACAAAGGCTTGAATTTAAAAAACAAACAAAAAATTTCTCACTAATCAATTCATCATGTTATTACTTATGAAAATAAATAATAAAACATCCAGGTGGGATGAAATCAATTTTTGTTATAGTCCAAAATAGTGAGGTCAGACATTATGGGGCGCTAGTCAAGTGAGAACATGACTGCACAGCATTAAAACACGTCATCACCTCTGACTCTTGACATGGTTTCTACTTGTTTTTGGAAAAGTACCTCAACACTAGACCGCTGCTTTGACACAGGGGGGTCTTCCTAGAAAAACATGCTGCTTTTATTACTCCTCTGGGGGAGCAGATGTTCAATGCACAGGCATCCATGTCCACTGGTTTGCATCACTGGTGGATGTGTTGGAAATTCAGATCTTCAAATCTGGTGTGATGTTCTCTCTGTCAGTATTTTAGCATCTTTCTCCCATCCTTTCAGAACTCTGTCTGCCTGCCAGCTGTCTGCAATAATCCGTCTTCCTCTGTCCCACTTCTTTGCAAACCAGATGCCTTGAAAGCCGACATCGGGGGGGACTTAAGGAATGTTGGAATAGTGTCTCACTCATAATATAAGTTAGTCTGATACAGGTAACATGGGGAAAGTTCTCTTTCTCTATAAATCTTAAAAACTGATAAGCAGAATGGGAAAGGAAAATGAGGGAGAACATGGATAGAGAACCTTTCAAATTAGGAGCCATTTCTGGAAATTTGTTGCTAACGACGAATCCAAACAGGTGGAGTGAATTTCTTTACTCAAAAAGTTATGATGGCTAAAAATGTCATGTTTACAGACATAAGGTCCAACTTTCAGCTAAAATGCCAAAGTATCCTCTATGTAGAATATCCATCAGTAGTGTCAAGTAACCAGTAGTGACAAATTCATAACAAATGTGATAGAGCTACATTCAATCAGGATCAGAAACTCCAGGAAAACCTGACTCAGTTATTCAGAAAACAATACTGAAGATACATTGATGTAAATGATATAACTGTCCAGAAGACAAAGACTCCATAATACATTTATTGGTTTTACTTCACTGCTCATTCCACATAGAAATTAACAATTATACAGTAGTTATTTGGCTTTGATCCTGCTTACTTATTACTCAGTGATGTTTCTGGGAACTCAGCTATTTATTATTTTGTTTTTTTAATCACTGAATGGGAGAGATTCTGGAAAATATCTTTTATTATATGTGAATGTTATTATTGTTTTTTTTATGGCAAACAGAAATTCATGCTTTCATGCGATGTGGCAGATGCTATACAAATATGCCTGACCCATCCTATTTCCTTATGTAGCCTGTTAACTTGTGGTTTGTTAGTTTGTTTTTAATTGCACAAATTATTTAAAGCTGCAGCTTGGTCTTTTGAAACACTAAAGGGAGGAAATACTCCAAAACCAACACATAAGCAGCCCTGATGAACCATCAACTTATGAACTTGTTTATAGGTTTGGCCACATGTTTGATCTGGGTGACCAAACACTGCCAATTTGCACATCGACAAACCCAGACTGCTGTATATGTCTGTCTCGCTGGATGGGGTTAATGTAATGGCTGCCCTGGAAGTCCAGGGCTGCGGATTTTGATTATTGATTGATTGATTATTCTAACCCTGACATACAGAGACACAATTACACCTATGAGTAACTTTGAGTCACCAATTAACCCTCTAACTGCTAATATGCATGTCTTTGGATGGCTGGAGGAAGACAGAGCATACAGAGAAAATGCAAACTTGGCATGGATTCAAACCCAAGTCCTCCTTTCCATGAGGAAACAATGTTAACCACTATACCACTGTGCCACTCAGTTTCTCAACCAGATGGTCTAAATTAACCTTGGATTGATGTTGGGTTTATCAGAACTGGTTTTATTTAATGCACCGATGATATTTTACACAATTTAATATTAACAAGCACTACATTTTCAACACCATTAGGACAAAGATATTTCTGGACAACCTTTGTTTCCACAACAAAAACAAAACCAAATAAGTAGATCTTGAAAATGAAAATGGTTGTAGGCTGTAGGTCTGTTCCAACTTTCAACAAATAAAAAATAGAAGGCAGGGAAATGGACAAATTAACACAGTTTTACTCATTAATCATCTGTCAAATCAAAACCACAGCTGATTTGTGGACTAAATGCCACTCAAAATGCAAAAGCAGGGAGCAACAAAAAACTGTAAACATTTACAAAGGCAGACAGAAAATGCCTGGTTAATTGCTAAATGGGCACACTAATACGTAAGTAACCGTAACAGCAGATTTTTACACATCTGTGGTTTAACTACAGTTCATTTAAAATATCTAGACTAAGACTAAAATCAAACTTAAATCAAAATCTGATGCAGTTACTATCAAAAATATTTCACTTAATGCAAGGTGTTCTTACAAAATGTCCTCTAAAAGTTCATTCATAAGTAAAGTCAGCATTTAAACTTGTTCAGAAAGGAATTCTATACATTACATTCATCTGACAGACACTTTTGTCCGAAGCGATTTACAATAAGTGCATTCAGTTTCACTAACCACACATTCCAGGTATCAGTATCCGGGCTGCTGCAGCTGCTGGCTTTATCAATTATGAGTCTGATATAGCTCATTCCTCTGCTTGGTAAAACTCCACTGTTGTCCAAAAACTATTTAAAAATCTCTTAGGAGCAACACTGCACAATTGTGTGACATTCCTTCACTGAACACACATAGTTTATTTTACATTTGGCATTCTGCTGACAGGCAGCATGGTGGTGTAATGGTTAGCACTGTCACCTCAGAGGAAGAAGAACCTGAGTTTGAATCCATGGGTTGGCCGAATGCCTTTCCCTGTGTAGTTTGTGTGTTCTCTCTGTATCTGCACGAGTTACCTCTGGGTATGCTGGATTCTTCCCACATTTCAAGACATGCAGTTAGGATAATTAGTGACTTTAAATTGCCCATAGGTGTGAGTGTGAAATGTAGTCTGTCTCTATATGTCACCCCCGTGATAGTCTGGATACCTGTCCAGGGTATATGCCCCTCACCCAATGACAGCCTGGATAGGCTCCAGCAGGAAAAGCAGTTAGGATATTAGATGGAAAGACATTCTGCTAATGGAAACACTGAAACCAGTTCCCAAAAAATTAACTATTTTGTACCCTGGAAATTAGTGAGCCTTTTTGTAAAAGGAACTTAACTGTTTTAAATATTTGTGGACTACAGACTAATAAGGTATAAGGTAAAGATGAGTTTTGGTTTTGTAACACCTGATAACAACTTATTCTTCAAATATTCTTTAATTCTCTATGAATTAACTTCACGTTGGTACACAATTTGAGAAAAAATTGATGTTTGTATAAGCCATGTGGTCTAGACACTAGACAAAACAAAAACACTGTCACTGTATGAAACGTAGGACAGGAAATTTATTCTTAAAAGGCTTCATAGAAAATGTAATACTTATTGTAAGTAAAGTTTGGCATTGCACATTTACATATGCCTGTGTAAAAAATAAAGCAATATATAAAGCTCATACAGTTTGTGCAAACAATCTATTTATGCATCCTAATGGCAAAACTTGCTTAAAAATGTACATAAAATAAGTTTATTGCAGTGCTACAAACATTATACAATGTAAAAAAGTTTACGATTTTAGGTTAGTTCACTGTGTTGCAGTCCTCTGTGATAAAGTGCTTTCATGCAGTGAATTTTAGGGAAAGTTATAAACTGAATACCGAACGAAGAAGTGATTTGCACCACAGAGTTCATTTTAAGTGGTTTGAATTAGCATGATGTTTACTTCTGCCTGCCTGGAGTTGACCTGCTCTGCAGCTGGCTGTTCAGCAGCTAGGGTTGCCCATTCGGCACAAACAGACAGTTCTGAAGAGCCGACACTGGCAGAAAGCACAGAAATCACAGCACACTTTCCCTGGAGATTTACAGCTTCCCCCCAAGGGAATGCAGTTAGCTGGAGGAGGTGGATGCTTTTTCACAGCAAATTTGTTCTGAGGAGAAGAAAGGGAGAGAAGCTGTAAGAATAAATGAGATTATATTGTTGGAGCTGTTGCTGCTGTTGTTTGGAACAGCAAACCAAAATTAAATGACACCGAAAAGATAAAGATGTAAAAGTAGATACAATACAGTGAAAATATCACATATCACATATCACATAGAAGAAGAAAATATTTATGATATTTGAAGTGAAGTGCTGTACTGCAACCCTGTCTCCTAAGAAATACGTTTGTATAGGACGAAACTGCATTCCTGATTACGTTTTGATACAGCACGTATTTGCGACCCCATTACGTTTTTGTAGAACATAATTGTCACCTTGTACTTACTTGTACTTGTAAACGTATCTTTGTGAATGAATGATGCGCTACATTTATTAACGTAAAGCGATTTGCAAGGATGGTGGTTGGGGAGGATGGAGGTCGTTTACTGTGTAGGACTGACATGCAGGAGATGCGAGTTCAACACCAAAGTCCCCACTGAGGTTGGGTTTAGGCAAGAAAAATACTGAGGTCAGGGTTAGAAAAAAGATAGTGTTTTGGTGTCGTTCTTAATGCAGACGTGTTTGTGAAGAGACTGTAAGAAGTGACATTTTTATCCATTAACAAGTCTACAGTCTCTTCCTGATCCTAACATCCATAAAACACTTTAATATCGCTAAACTAAAATGTCTGGATGTTGAAATGTAACGTTGGATATTTTAGCCTGCAGAAAACCGGATGCAGATCAGATCTGTGAACATTTCAATAATGCGTTCAGTATCAGCGTATTTGTCATTTGCATTAACTGTGGACATGATCATAACATAATCAGGAATGCAGTTTCGTCATATTGTCATATCGTAATTTTTAGGAGACAGTGCTCTGTAATGACTGTACTGTGAGAAAACAAATGTGTGTGGTAAGGTGATTACTTTTCTAAGCTTTAAATCACCTCTTTTTGTCACAGCACTTTCTGATCAACACACTTCACTATGAGCTTATTTTGGATCACCTTTTTTGTTTTCTTTGGTTTCTTGTTCTTTTTCTCTGATTTGGGCATCTCTGGAAGAGTTCAGAAAATAAAGACATCATGACATTTTCCAGAATAAAAAGTGAAATTTAAGATAGAAACCCCACCTTTAGAAATAAAGTAAGAACATTAAGGTATAACTTTGCAAACATACCTTCAATAAGAACAGGCGGTGGGTGTATATCTAGGCTTTGAGACATAGCATTGTATACAACAACCCTATTTGTGGAGAGTCTCTCATCAGGAATCATGTGTGCAGAGCCACGAAAGTACTCTGTCACAGCAAGGAGAAAGCAGCCGAGCAGCAGGAAGGCATTCATATTTCTATAGAACAAAAGTACACACACATACACAAACACATACATGTTAATTTTAGTTTTGCTATAGTAATAAGCTTAATTCTACCTGTGGAAATTAATATACAGAAGTACAATCATCACTTTAGTGCAAGGTCTAATCTCTTGATGAAAAATCTTTTCTACCCGAACAACTTCGGATGTGACACAGAGTCACCTGTCTTTTATGCACATTTTGACATTCGGAAATATTAATGAAAATGGGTTGATGCCAATTATTATTATATTTTTAGTCTTTGTTGAAGTGCAGAGGAATTTGCTTTCAACTTCAAATTGATAGCACTGGTACAGCACTACATTTATTTTGTCAAGATTCACCTTATCAAACCATCTTTTCCGCTGAGAGTCACTTGCAGTGCTGTAAAAAAAAAAAATCAACATTTTAAACTTGTACTTTAAAGAACTTTGAACTTGTACTTCGAAAACCAAAATCTAATAATTTCATCCTCGAGTCCAACTGGATGTTTTTGCCAATTTTGAGGATAGTCCCTAAAGGCATTCCCTGAGATTCAGCCTTCATGAAGGCATAGAAAATTTGCTTTGGAAGCACTGGAAGGTCTTAATTTTAAGATACAAGGAGAACAAGCCACAAATTACAATCCAGAATGATTTAAATATTTGTTATGGCAGATTTGAACCTGTGGTTACAAAAGCAGAATGTGATCCAATGTGCTCTAATGTGCTCTGTTGTTTGAAGAATATGGAATTGCAGCAAGTCTGGTCCGTATTAAATCATCTAACTCCTAAAATTAGTTTCTTCCAAAAGGGGGCTGGACTCACCCTTAGAGATAAAGGGTAAGGAGCTCAGTCTTCCAGGGGGAGCTTAGCATAAAGCCGCTGCTCCTTGGCCTCAAAAGAAATCAACTGAGGGGAATGTCTCCTTAGCATGTGCAACTGGCAGCAGACCACAGGGTCCACCCAGAACAAACTGGAGGTATTATACAAGTTGTCTTGGGAAATGACTGAGGTTTCTCCAGGAGCCATGACACCATGACACTGGTGGGAAGTGGGATGATGATACTACATTGCTAGGCCTACTGCCACCATGGCCCAGCTATTGATAAGCAGTGAAACATGGATGGATAGATGCAACATCTTAGCTAGTAGAGAATCCACCCAGATCCATCTAAGCATCAGACACATTAAGACACAGGTCTGAGATATATGTCAGTGCAATGAGACACTACCCAGACCAAATAGATGGAATGTGATTTGGATGGGCATGTTGGCCTATTTTCTCAGATGGGAAACTGGAACTGATCAAACCAATGATCAACTAATCTCTAAATGAAACTTTATATAAATTCTATTCACTTAATGCTGTTCTAGTGTAATTATGTTTTACAAGTGTATTTTTCTGTAAAATAAAGATAAAGTTTTAGCTCTTTTTAACTAAGTATAATATAATATATATAATTTCATCCACATTGTCACTTGAGCTGCTTTCACTTGCAACCTTTGCTGCACATAAGCTGCACATATGTTGTTTTCCAGCAGATGTTTTCATGTTACAGTTGTCACGTTTTGAAATGCCCCACAGTCATTCACGCAGTCTGTGAAATAAAGAACTAATCTGAAATGAAATGAAAGTAGAGTCTTTACAGCATGAAATCCTGACAAAATAATGAAATAACTGAAGGTCCATTCATACTGAAAGAGGAAAAACTACAAAGAACATTTTTTCATCATATGACAATCTCCATATTGTTTGAATTAACTGATACATTGCAGCGATAGTGCTCCAACTTCCAATTCGTCTAGCAGCTATTCTCAAACAGTCATATATGTATATAATATTTTTGCATAGATATGAAACAGGTTTATCATTAACGAAATGTGTTAGGTAACAATATCTCATTGCAGTATGATATACAACATGGCCATATTTTGAGTTGCTTTCTACCATCACAGCTACATCTATGCTAATGTAATGCTAGTTTGTGTGTGTGCACCTGTTTATGTTATTATAATAAACAACATATTGCACCTACAACATAATCAAATTGGATCCCTGCATGTTGCACATACTACACTGTTGTATCAACTGTCTCTTTAATTGAGTTAATGTTTTTCAGTCTGTGGTGCCAGCACTGCATGAATAAACACCTGAGAAACCCAGCTCTCTCACGCTGATCAAACGCTAATTAATAATAATAAAACTGTTGGATAAAGCTAAGCAGAGCACTGCAGAGCAGTTTGAACTGCAGGACAGGTTTGCCACTTACAAAGGCCAGTAGAAGGTTCTGCCAAGCTGTATAATTATTTTCACCTGTTTCTCTGCTGCTGCAGACTGTTGGAACACCAGATACTCAGTTCAGTCTCTTAATCTGGTTTCCTTCTCCCACTTAAGCACTGTTGATCTTCAGAGTTTCATTCTAATCTTCAGTGATTATAACTTCATCTAGCGTTTAGATGTTGAATCTTATCTTGTTTATTCTTCTTCTCACTACCAGGTGTTGTTGGGACTGTGTTTGATTTAGTTGACTTCCTGGATTGTTGGCCGCAGTCATCGTTATGTATTATGTTTTTTGAGGGTAGTCCAGGGAAATAATGTAAAAACATCTCCTATAAAGGGATGTAAAACCCAAAGTAATTTAAAGCTTACATCAGATAATCAGTACATACTTGTGTGCAGACATATTGAAAAAAAAACACCTGTTGTATTAGAATATTCTCAGTGATTATCACCTATAATTTGTACATTATTAGAGGCTGATGTATAATATTTGTACCCGCACAACAGCCCCGTCCCACATCTTGCAAAACATTTAAAAATAGTAAGCCCAAGCTTAAGTTCCCATTTCAAACAAACGTAGGAGTAAGCCTTGGGGAACCCCGGTGCGGCCACATGCCAGACAGAACGTGGTGCAACCTGAGCTTAGCTGCCTTGAATTAGCTTAGCTGTTCAAAACAGGTGCCATGAAGTACACAAATCCTTTAAAAACGTTATACATTTGCATAAACTCTCAAACATATGTCACTAAACTTTCAACTTCATCACTTGACATTATATTATTGTTGCAATGCTCCTGCACAAATGGCACCCATCACTTTTCAGCTAAGAGCTAATGGTAGCTTTACACAGGAGACTGGCTAAATGGAGCCATACATAGTGAATGACATAGTTGCAGAAACAGGATATGAAGGGCAAGGAGTGACACTGTGGCTTAAGTCTTGAGCTTGTTTTGGTTCCGAGAGGCCCGTCTGAAATTAGCTACAGGGACTTTAACTATAATTTGAAAAACTGACCAAATGTCAAACTTATAGCTGCGTTAGTGTCAACAAAGGATACCATGCATGTAGGGTTACACTGTAGGTAGAAACAACTAAATATAATATATATATATTTGTGTAAAGCATGTTGCATCATATGTGATGTCAGAACTGAAAATGTGTCTGCACTGTTGAGTTCTTCCTACTTCTTGGTCCTTGAGGGCCACTGTCCTGCTTATTTTCTAACCATTCCTGCACTTCCAGCTTCTGAACACACCTGAACCAGATAATCAGCAGTGGGCAGGGCAAGGATAGTTAGAATACAAGCAGGGCTCTCGAGGACCAGGTTTGGACAATCCTGGACAAGTTTTTGTTATACCAAGAAGGTATTTCAAGTTGTGCAAAACTAAATTCTTAGTGAGACAACAAAAATGACAAACTAATAACTAACACACATATTGATAAACTTAAATTAAACATTGTTTAAACTAAACATATTGTAGAATCAACCATGTTAGTTTCAGTTCAACATAGTCATTACAATAATAATAGTAATACTCAGCCTTTATTGTCATTGGTCACATTTACATGTTGCATCAAAAATATTTCCAAGAAAAAGAAAGATAGTTCTTAAGCCTAAGTGGGCCTTTAACGAGGCTGCATCCTGATCCAGCAGAAGGAAACTTGAACAGTCTGAGACCCACTGCCACTGGAAGAACTTTGTCATTCCTTACACACCACGTAGCTGTCCACTTCAAACCCACAAACACACTGAGGCAGAGTCTTGTCCTCTCTAAAGACCAGACACTAAAATACAAGCGGAGTAATATAGTATGCACAGTCCAGTACAGTCCAGTGAAGAGTGTCCAGAGCTCAACATTGGAGAAACTAAACAGCCACTAAACAAGAGTTGCAACCAGTGGCGGTCCGTCAATAGGGGGCGCTGGGGCGCCGCACCACCAGTCTCACAGGAAGAGGAAGAAGAAGAAGAGAGGAATCACATAAAATAATTTTAGAAAAACATTAAAATCTAAATAAATGATCTATATATTAT
>JAUBNQ010000023.1:23455633-23470369 GCA_032353495.1 Ctenopoma kingsleyae
ATGTTTGTGTTGTGAATGTTTAAGTGAACACTGGTCTTTTCATGGGGCTTGTGGACTTTGTTGGATCTCTTGATGGAGCAGCACCTGCACACTGTTACTCTGGTTAAAGGACATCTGAGACAGTGCAGAATGAGCTGCTTGACTGCATGTTCTCAGTTGAAAGAGAGACGGGCAAAATGTACTTATAGTAAATAGTAAATGCCTGAAAACACAGACGGTGTATTTTCACGTTAATTTAATATTTTAAAGCAGTGTGATGCATAGTAATGGTGCTTTTGCTTATACTAGTGGTGATATGTGGTTAGAGTGCATCTGAAAACTGACTTGGAAAAGTGCGCCCCCCCCCCCCCCAAAATAATTTCACCAGCCGTCACTGGTTGCAACACATCAGGTCCAAAATCACCTGTCAAAGTATCCATTTGAAGGATAAAGGAAACTCATGGACCCGAGCTGCTTGTACTCATGGACAGAGAAGATAGGTGGTACAAGAGGTATACGTAAGAGAAAGAGAAACCATAAATCTTTACGTGGAAAGTCCGTCCCTTAACAGACACAATCTGTCTTCAATTCGTTATGCTACCCTTTTATCCATCCCAGGTTAAATCAAGACCACTTCACACACCAAGCAGGATAATTACATCTACTCACACCCCCTTCCACTGTCCACCTAACGAGCCAACAGCAGTCTCCTCTGTCCCACACACTAAACTTCCCACCGTGGGAGGCAGGTCTTTCAGTGCCATGGCCCCTAAACTCTGGAACGCTTTTACTCAGAGACTGTCCGTCTTTCGTAGCTTTCAAGTCTAAATTAAAAACTTTTCTTTTCTCATCACTTTTCTACTTATTTCCCTGTTTAATCTTTTTTTTGGTTTTGTTTTGTGTATGTAAATCGGCCTTGAGTTTGTATAAGGTGCTATATGAATGCAAATTATTATGATTATTATTATTAAGTCCAGTTGCCATGACTCAACGTCCAGATTCTAATGGTAACTCCTGGCCTGGGGGATCTGTTATACAAACGCAACTATCTGCATCATCACAGACACAAATGAACAGTCATTTCAAATTAGCAAGCTTGTGTAAAATGATGACATTCTAAGGTGGCTGCTGAGTCGCTTAGCATGGTTTTACCTAAAGTTTAAATAACTTAACTAAACTTAACTGCTAAGCTCAACCTGATTGCACTATTAAACCATCTCTGAAAAACTACCATTTCATAGTTGACATATCGAATTTCAATTTTCCTAACTTTTCAGAGGTTAGGCAAACCTTTTGACAAAATAATTTGTATATTTTTACATTTTTGTATATTTTACATCCTTACATAACTGCAGCTGAAGTTAACCTTGTCAAAGTTAGTTTCAAAAAGACTGGTAACAAGCAAGCTTTGCTTTTACAACCATACATAATCATTGATTCAGGTTATTTTATAATTCCTTATTTAACTACTGTAACACTTATTTTGTTAACTCTGTCAGAATTAGTTTTGATAAATACAAGCAGTGAAAAAATTTGTTCTTACCTTTATAAGAAAAATTAGTGGTCCAAAAACTAAGTTACTCATTGCACGTAACATTGCTGATAGTGGTCAGACCTTGTTTGTGACTTAAACTTTGAACTGACTAAAGCTGGTCAAACACTATATGAATTCAGCCAATTTGGCCCAGATTTGTTTATGCCCACCTGGTTTTAGAATCAGCCAGCAATTTGGGTCAGCACTGCCTGTGGTAGGTTATTATGTTGATGTACCATTTAAGATCCTTGGAGATGGTGATGCAAAGGAACTTAAATGACTCCAAAACTGTGATTGTGGAGCTGTTAATGATGATGGTGAATGGAGGTAGGGGTGGCAGGACTCTCTTGAAGTCTCAACTCTCCTGTATTGAGGGTGTTTAGCTCCGGGCTGTTTTTGCATCAGGATGTTAGCCGTACCATTTCTTATCTGTATAAGTCCAGTGACGACTGTGCCATCTGCAAATGTAAGGAGCTCACCAAAGAAACTAGAGGAGTTCCAGTCATTTGTGTACAAAATGCATGCAGCCCTGAGGTGCTTCTGTGTTGATGGTCAGAGGGATTGAGGTATGCTTTACACACACTGTTCACACTCACACACTGCTTCCTGTCTGTCAGGAGGCTGAAGGTCCACAGACAGGCTTGGCTAAAGTCAGCTGGAAAAGCTTGGTGTGGGGGGACAACAAACAGGATCCTGGCATAGCTTCCCCCCTTTCCCAGATGTTAGAGGATGTAGTGCAGTCCTAACTTGACTTCCTCATCCACAGAACCGATGTGTGAACTGCAAGGGGTGCAGAGTGTTGACTGTTATTTTTAGATGGGATAGTGTCTCTCAAAGACGTTCATAAGCACGTGTCAGAAAGACAGGCCTGTAGTCACTAAGCTCTGTAATCCTGTTTCTTAGCAGCTGGAACTATAGTTGATGAATTGAGAGAGACTGGGACCATGCAGAGTTGGAGTAACTAATTGAATATATCAGTGTATATGGAAGCTAGTTTGTCACCACACTACTTTGGAGTTGATGGTAAAAGGTTGTCTGGCCCTCTAGCCCTGTGGGTTTTCTGCTTAAAAAGCACCCCCTTATAGATGGTTGAGGTTAGGGTGGTTGTCTTCATCAGATGGGTAGCGGGAAGATGAATACTGTGGGATGAGGAAGGATGGGGGAACCAGGGTAGTTTTAAGAGGGGTGGATGTGGGCTGGGGTGAAGTCATGGGAGTCAGGGGGGTTCCTATTCTCATTCATGATTTCATGCAAGCCTTTCCAGACAGAGGCTAAATCATGAGCTATACTCTCCTCTTCTTCAGTTTCTCAGCATGCCTCTGCTGCTTAACTGTTTTAAGTCCATTCTTCATCCTGCACTTCCCTCGACTTTCATACTTAGCTGTGTGGAAATATCTGAGTTCCTCTGTAAACCAAAGCTTATCATTGTTAGAACCGGATCTGACCCAGAGTTGCACAAAGAGCAAGAGCTGGTGGGTCAGGTACTGCTGTCTGAATCTGGGAGTTCATGGCTGAAGTTTGACTTGTGAAATGGCTTACAGTTTATGAAAAATAAATCTCTTGATTTTAAGTCAGGAGAGCAGAATTTGTACAGTACCATGACAACATTACATTATCCAGTATGAATACAAAAAGATTTTCTTCCTTTCATTTTCCCAGCTGTCTTTATGTTGGCTCTTCTGTTGACTTGGAATCCATCCAGCTGCAATCACAGGTTTTGGTCAAGTTGGAAGGTCAATTAAAATGTGTTTTTAACTCATGGTCTCTTTTTTTTAACAATGAGAACTATTTTAAAGGTGCTTAAAAATATATTTTAAAAAATATACTGAGAAAAAGCTTAACACAGATTATTCAAAATGAACCTGTACTAAAGCAAACATCATCATCTATATCACTGTGAAATCATTTGAACCAAAACAATAAATGTAAGCTTGAGATTTTAGGAAAAGTGTAAGGGTGTGTGTAAATTCTAGTTGTTTGCTGTTGATTTTTTATCATTTGTGTTTTCAACTTTGTTTTGTTTATTTATATTTTGTTTTTTACTTATATTGCTATTTTGTTTTATTTTCTTTGAAATAATAAAATACATAAACACTGTAAGAATATGAATGTAAGAATGAAGAAAAATGCAGTATGTATCTTAGTATCTCAGTCTATGAAATTTATTCTTGCAATAACCTCAACAACAACAATAATAATAATACGTTGTTTTAGGTTTCACTTTTTAAAAAAAAGCAGAGGGGAATAGATTCTAAATACTTGGTCATTATGTGGACACAGAGTGGTATGCACTAATGTGATCAGTCATCATGATTTTAAATAAAAACTCATTGTTACTGTAGTAGTGCACTAATCTGATAAAATACAAAAACATGGAAAAAGAGACTATTAACTACATATTTCATTTCTTAATGGGTTTAAAATTTTGATTTATATTTCATTTGAACTGACATGACATCCAATCTGACCACAGTCACTGTATCATGTAAAAAAAACCAAAGTAATTCTTTGCAGTCACCTCTGAAAGTGTTTGAATGTTTGATCATCAAAAGCAGATTTAGGGTGGATTATTGCTTTAAGGTTCTTTAAAAGTGGTGAAGCGACCAAAACCGATCAAGAGAAATTATATGTCAAAATCACCCCTAACCACCTTAATACTTCTGCAGTGAATCAGAGCGAACGCGTTTAAAAACTACACTTAATTGCACAGACTTATTAAAACTGAAATGTGTGCAAATGTACAGGAAAAATAAGTAAGTGAAATGCTGCAACATGGACTGAAAGTGCAAGGAGGAAATATATTGTTACAGCATTTTCTCAGGGTAAATGTTCACTCATGGGAGATTTGAAAGTTAAACAACTGATGTTTCAGCAGCATTTAAATTTAGTATTTCAATTATGAGAAGGTCCTAACTACAGCACTGCAGCACTATACTAATATTTATCTATGCATAATTTGAACTTTGTTTACTGGGAGTCTGTTTATGAGGTTAGAAAAAAGTTTTGACTGTCTGGGGTTTATTCTAAATCCCAACTTGGATACTGATATTTTTTAAGTGGTACAATTATAAACGTCAACAGGCCAGATTCTTAGATTTATAAAAATGTCATCTCAAACATTCTGTATTACCTTGGTAGTGGTGTGGAGATGAGCAACGTCTCTTTTGAAAGTTGATATTTCACAGCAAAACACAGCCTTCGCCAAATTTGAAAAGAGAGCACATGCTGCCAACAACAAAAGACAGAAGAGGATTTGGACAAAGAACATTTAAACACCCAGACCACTTAACATGTCTCTCAAGAGAGAAAGGAGTAATTGCTAACAGAAAAAAAAACTGTGCCACTACCAGAACAAACTGGATTTAAAAGATGTCTGTGATGATCCAAAGAGATGCTCAGACTATTTTTACATAAAGCTAAAGTGCAGCACAATATATGCAGCACAAATATTTCATCAATGTTCAAAATTAAGATTTTTCTCTTGACAGTTGCCGGTACATAAACACGGTATTTACAGGGAGAGAACACATTTGCACATGTACCTCATAATCCATTATTTAAAGAGATGGGAAATATGTTCCACGTGTCTTTGATGCAAAATAAAACGCTATGGTTTTTACTGTAAGAACACAGAAAGTGTGTAAGTGATGCATCAGTGTTTCCAGAAATAACAGTAAATCATCTGTTTTTCGATCATTAAATCTGATTATGTGCTGTAAATTTCAAATGGATTGTTGCTGCTCTTCAGGGGTACATACTTTCATGAGATTAAGCACACTTTTATTAAAGTCAAGAAAATAACACAGATCTTGGCAGCAGAACATCAGAGCGCCCCAGTGGGCTGGTTCTCATTTTGAAATAATTTTCAGTAATTTCCATCACCATGGAAGTCCACAATAAACGCATGGGGTTCCTTTTTAAACTGATCGGCTCTACTGCAGGCTCCACTTTCACCGCTTAAACAATAACAAAAAATCTGATTCCGAAATTTCATAAAAAACAGCAGCTGGTTTCCTACTTGTAGCAAATAAAAATTATAAGCATCCAAATTTTTTCATTATTTAACAAATAATAGTTTAAATAAAACAGTGGGACAAGCCATTTTCAGAAAACGGTAATAATGTTTATACAATACAAACAACTAGCTTTACAGTCCATTACTTTTAGAGTAAACTCAAAACATAAAATACTGGGATCTAACAACGCAGTACTTAAATGGAAGTAATGAAGGTAGTCTAATGGAAGGTAACCTGTGACCTTGCTGTTACCAGACGGTCTCCACAAAGTAGTAACAGCTCATAGCTAAATTACTAAATACGACCCATATGACCAACAGCTATTTTCCTGGGGCATGAGTGTGTGTGTGTGTTGTGGAAGGACGTGGGGTGCTAAGAAATATATCCGTCTAAAAAGTGATATTCCTGCAGCGAAAATGTACAGACAAGCTTAGAAATTCTGATTCAAATGGTGATGTTGATGTCCTGACAACTACTAAACCAAATCTAAAATTGCCACCCACACATAAGAAACCTTGTCTTTATCGAAACATGGTAGTCTGAAATTCATGGTTCGACTGTTTCGTCATCTGAAACAATACACTGTTTAGATTTTTAAAGTAATTTGGTTAGTTGTGTTTATAAGATGCTCTTCTGGGTTGAATGTCGTCTGTCTTGCACTGTGAGCTACTGTATATGCTGAGCTCATTAGTCACATTACTCAAAAGCATCCATAATCAGTTTTGATCCAACTTCAAAGAATATTATTTGTATTTCATTTGGGCTTAATTGTAGTTTTTATTTTCACTGTGTTTCAACATTTTTATGAGTTTTTATTTTTGCAATATTTATTTGTTATTGTCTTAAGCCAATCTAGAAACTAACATTATGTTAAAATGCTACAAGGGACAGAGTGAACCTATAACTTCCTGAAAACATAAAAGTCCAATAAAACATACAACAGCGAGCACAACAAAGTTCCAGATTACCTATTTTACAACCTGAGACATAGGTGAAGTGGATGAAGGTCAACACCTGGATTATGCTTCTTTTTGACTGCACTTCTGCCTTTCTCTGAAGTAAGGAAATTTAGGGCGTCTTATGTGTCAGTTATCTGATAAGGCAGCTTTAAAGAAAAGATGAGAGACTTCTGACAGACTTTGGGAAGATAAATCACTGACAGTTTTAACATCTGTGTCATGTCATCTGCTCCATGCACTGCTCGTCTTTTATCTGCTAATGGTTTTACAGGTACGTGTAAGTTATTTTAAATCCACAAAATATTTGGGAAAGACATCTTTCCTTCCGTAGTTCCTCCAGCATTTCATGTTAGAACCTTAGTTCTGATATTTCCTTGTAAGTTAAATATGTAAAATAAGCTGTAGTTAAAGTAAACATACTACAACTGTGATTTCAGTAAGAGCATGCCACAGTTTTTTTTTCTTTCCTTCCAAACAACATATTGAAGCAGACATCCCACTCTACAGTGTTGACGTTTCATTTCTCATATCTCAGGAGTTCAAACATACTCCACGGGGAGTTTTTATGTCTTGGTGGACAGGGGTAAGCGTTGAAAAAATTTAATGCTGGCCATAAGCGACAGGTATCAGAACACACAGTGCTACCCAGCTTGCCGCGTGTATGAGGCTGCGTAGCCGCAGACATGTTAATGTGGTGGCTGATCGGTGTGTTTTTTTTAAAGATGGAACATCTGAAGTACCAACTTGTAGCCCCAGGGAGTTTCCTGGAAATATGTCTTATTTTCTATTCAGCATGTTTGCATTTATCGCTGTGTGAAGAAATAAAAGAACTAAGTCACAATAATGAGCAGGGGAACAGAGAGGGAAAAAAAGAACAGATCAGATAGAAGTACAACCAGATTGATGTGAATAATAGAAAGTTTGAACTTGATATCATAGAACACACAACCATTCTTCACACTCTGTGGAGCAGCTATTATTCTATAGTCCCACTATTGATCATTTAACAGTGCCAGTCAGTGTGCCCGTAAAATTACCCATAAGCTATCTGCTTAAGGGACACAGCTTGTTTGCATTAACATACCTCACAAATGTATGAAACATTTCTCACATGTCAGGAATTCAAAGGACCACTGAGAACAAGTGGACTGACTAGTTCTGCGAAAGATCTCCTTGGCTTGATTCTCTGTCTAATTCCAGAGAACCAGCCCGTTAGTGGACATGCTAACGACATTAAGCCTGTTCATACAGGGTGAACCTCCACCACGCCTGGACGTGGAGCCAGACATTTACTTACTGTTACTGGACTACTGGCAATTTTATTGTTAACAAATCTCATCAGAACCAACGATGTTTCTGTCCATCTCTCAATATTTTCGGACTTCCTTTCCTTTCGCTATCTCTGGCATCCCATAGCTCTTTAAAAAAAAGGTAAAAAAAAAAAAACAGACAATATACGTATATACACACATTTTTATTAAAGTTTCACCTATTTCCTATAACAGCAGAGAGGAAATGGTGCATGTGCTCAGGACTATTTTCAGCTGCAGTTTAATTTGGAGCTCCAGTGAGCATTCCTGGCATCGTTTTTTTCCCCCAAAATAAACTACAGTGTGTGTGATCATAGTAATGAAATAACATGTCACAGTGTGCAACAGTATGGGTCATTGTTTTTAATAGCGTTTTGGCTGCAGTGTAGCTCTGTTGTTGTATGAGGATTAGCCAAACTAGGCTATAGATACAGACAATATGTGTAAGCTTGATCTCCACTGCTGAAATTTGCTCACATGAAGAAAAACACAAAATACAATCTGGCTTTTTCTTTAAACATCACGTAGACAAGCGAACTGGTCCATGTAACTGCTGTAAAGGAATTTGAGGACAACTGGTTTCCTTCAGGAGAAAGTCTATTTACAGGCTGTGTTTACGCTCAGTTTTTTACATGTACATAAGGAGGAGCAGGAAAAATAAATAAAAAACATTGAGTGTTGCAGTGAAGCTGTGTAACCGCGTGTGCAAAACAGACGAAATAGTGAAATCTAAAGTCTGACAAAGACCGCCGCAGGTATTTAAAAACTTCTAAGCATTGAGGCACAGCGGTGTCTTATGTCACTACTGCAGGTCAGAAAATAAGCTGTAATCCCCAAATTATTACAAAACCTGTGTGCACATATACATGTATATACTGAAATATTGCTTGTTATGTAAATTTATATATATATATATTAAAAAAAAAACAAATGTCTTTCTATGTCTGCTCTGTACTATCTTAGTATAGTACTGTAATATGCAGTACTCTACTCTACATTAATCTGCCTGTCCACAAGAATTTTCCCAAGGGGATTAATAAAAGCATCAATAATCATGATCATTATTATTATCATTCATTTAGCATTTGTGGCGTTACTACTTAGAGGCTGTTCAGTTTTAATCCCCTGCGTGTGTTAGTTGCAGCTGAGCGCCTGCTGGATGTTTTTGCCATGAGAACCTAAAAGCAGTTATCAGGTTTCCAATGAACCATCAAGAAGCTGATTGAGAAAATGGTGTTTACCCACAGTTCGCCCTGCCAACAAACATCATGTAACATTACAGTTAACAGCAACAGTTCAATTATATTCAGTGTTTAAGTAATTACAGGTAGAGTTTTTAATTATACATTTATAGTTATGGATTTATAATGCTGCTGCTTTAATTATGCTAATATTGTTATTACTCTGTATTGACAGACAAAGATGAAGGTCCACATGCTGTGAATCTTATTTTTAACCAATACATTTTAACTGCTGTTGTCAAAAATTATATAAAAAATTAGAGGTGATCTGTTGCTTAATTCTGAAATTTACGTGCAGATAACTCATGGGTTCTGACTCATGATTTCGGGGAGTTTTATAGCAATGGTTGCTATAATCTGAAAAATGTTTCTTCACTAGAGCCAAACCAGCCTGCAGAGATCAAGCAATGAGCTCATGCATCTCTGTTATTCCTTGTTCATTTTATACACATTTTTGTGTCATGAGAAAGGTGGCAACGAATCTTTTGTATGTGCTATTTTCATTAGCCAAAACTATAAAATTCTTTACCTGATTGATACTCAAGGGCAATTTAAATCACTTTGACAAAGCCCTATGATTAGGCTCATAAAGTTTCAATAAAACATTTACTGCATATTATTACACTTAAGTTCTGTCAGATCTTTGGCTGCAGTTCTCCAGTCGTGAAAAAACCTCTAATATTTGTTTATAAATATATTTGTGCCATTATAGGTACATTCTTAACATTATGTAAAAGACAATAATAAATGATCACAGAAATGTGCTATGCTAGAATAACACTGTTGCTGTTAAAGCTCTGTTGACTCCTGCATATCGACTTCTAATAATACAGCAGCTTTTCTTTTCCCTTTTTATTTATTCATTTCGACGAGCCATTTCGCACGCTGGTCGCTGACGACTGCCGATAACGGTCAAGATCACGTAGCTGACGGAGGAGTCGCAGAAGGAGAGAGTTTTCCAGAATCATGAATAAAGACGCCCGTGCTTCTGACTTTGTTACTGCACATGATGCTGTAAACAGACAGCATCATCGACATCAGTGTTGGAAGCCTTCAACAGAACTTTCACAGCTAATCAGGGATTCATTTGTTTTCCCATCATGGATTATTGTTTGAACAGTGTAATGGGCATAGCACCCACTTCACTTTATAGGCCACAGCTGGGGGAAACCCTTGAAAAGCAGCTGCCACACAGGGAAATACTGTTGAGGAATTTTTTAACAAGCGCGTAGTGGATTATCTGCACTAAATTCTTTTTTTTTTTTCTATAACATTCAACACTAAAGCATGAGAAGCAGTATGTTTTGTTTTATATTTTCTGATACGAGTGTTTGAGCTTCACAAAGCTCTGTGTTTTCACACTCTGCTTTTCCATTGCTAAAACTATTTCCATGAACTGTTTGAACAGGACAAAATAGGAATAAAATTTTCATTTGCCTTACCTGTGGTTTGCAGGCCAGCTGTTGGTCAGTCTGTCAAACTCTCAGCTTCTCACTGTCTCTTGTTTCTGTAGTGTTCTGCTCTCCGTTTGCTCCTTTTTCTTTATGGCTACACGTCTTTATTTCTCTGCCGATTTGATCCACGAGTCACCGCACTCCTTTCCTGTCCTCACTCTCTTTTTCCACAGTTCACCTCTGATTTTGCTGCTTTTTTTTATCTCAAAGAATCTTCTTTCCCTTGTTTCACTCCGTCCCTCTTGCTGCTTTGGTTCCCCTGCCTCCGTTTCTTTCTCTGTAGATATTTTTGTTTTCTCAGAATCTCTTTTTATTGCGCTCTCCTCCGTTTCTGCTTTTATCTCTGCTTTAATAGTAGTACCTTGCACTGCTGTTGATAATGAAGACATTCTAGGGGGGTTTGTACTGGAGGCGGGACCAGTGCTGCAGTAGGCTGGGGGATGGGAAAGGTCAAATCATGCAGAGGATGGACAGATAAATGTGAACCAGACCGTACTGTGAATTGTTGTTTCTGGTAAGTAATAGTGTCCTGTACGAAAAACCAAGAATGACCTTTATGAAAATACTCACATTCCTCTCACCTGTTCAATCTGTCTGTATGTTCATTATTACTGTAGTGCGTGTTTTCCACAATGTGACCTGTACTTGTAACGCCTGTGATTTACTATAATACCATAATTTACCCACAAGTCAAATATATAGAAAACTCACTCAGGCTAACTCTAAGCAGGTGTCTGCAGTATATTTACACTGCACTGTGACCAAAAGTGGTGTACTGGAACAAGACTAAGAGTAAACAGCCACACCACTGGTGGCGCTAGAGGAGAAGTCAGGAAATTCTCCTTAGCAGATCACAACTGTCTGTACAAAGACTAAAGGAAAGCAGTTAACCGTTACACCGACTGGCCAGTTTTTTTAAAAGTTCAATAACGGTAATACAGGTTATATGGCTGCATTTATATGGCACTTTAATCCAAAGTGCTTTACACCCATTCGCACACTGGTGACAGGGAGCTACCATTCAAAGAGTTATTTGGTGTTCGCCGTCTTTGAACATGTGGACATGATGAACTATGGCTTAAACCTCCAACACCGAGATTAAGGGACGATCGACTCTACCTCCTCAACTAAAGCGCTGAGCGTTGAGTGATGTAGGTGAGTTTCAATATTTTGTGTTTATCACAGACATCGGAAAGCTCTTACCTGCTGCCACAAAAACTCAGTCACAGTAATCTGGGGTCTTAACAAGTCAGTCGCTGAATGGTAAAACCAAAAAACATTTATTTTTAAAGTAAATTAATGTATAATAAAATTATCTGACAAGCCATGACACATGGTTGTAAGTCATTAAACCAACAAGCAGATGTAGAGAGACTCTACGGATGTATGTATAATTAACTACAATTGCAAAAACAATATTTTATTTCCTTTAGCTAAATGTTCCTTATATTCAGATCTCATTTAACCCAATATGAAACTAAAAAAAATTATAATAAAATGTATTTATTTATTTAAAAATCTGATGTGATGATTAGTAAATGTACTGTGTTTGATTCTATGTCTAAAACAGTTCCCACTGAGGGTAGACTAACACAAACAAACATCAATATGAAAGGTCTAAAGGTTAATTACAGCATGATTGGATCACTGATTGGTATGAGTCTCTGAAAACCAAATTTTTTAGTTCCTTTAGTTTCGTAGGTCCCTTAGAGATCACAAAAGATCTCAAATGCATCATATAGCTAAGCATCAAAGAGCTAACCAGACCTAACCTAACCAGTCTCAAAAGTTTCATTATTACAAGGTGCTTGTAGAAAATATTTTTGCACTTACATTTTTGTTTATTTTTCTTGATGTAGAAGAACTGTTAAACATAATCATGACATTACCTGAATAACAAAGTTGTCTCTGGTAAATTTGAAGTTCAGTCCATGCTTTCGGCCGACAGCTGCAGCTAAATCAATTAAAGAAAAAGATGATAAAGATTTATTTTATTAAACGTCCTTACACCCATGTGACAAGTTTCATACACGGGAAAAAGTAAGATCAGTTCTAACCAAGAATTGCACACACATTGTCATGTCATCTACCGTATGTGTGGGACTCGGGCCTCCTGCATCTTCGTCCTGCACAGTAAACAGCATCGCTGCGCGTTAATAATAGTAGTGCATCATTCATTCACAAAAATACGTTTCAGTACAACATAACGATTACGTCCTGATCAAAACAGGATTACAGTTTAGTTGTATGTGAACGTAATCTGTAGGAGGGAGGGTTGGTAAAAACATGAACAAGAGAACAGCAGCAACAAAATAAACAGAGAGAAGAGGAGGGAAATCCCTCAGAGAGACCCCCGTTTTACAGACAGAGAACCCCTGCTGGAAAATGCATCCCGTCCTATCTCCCACTAGGAAAGTGTCACATCTATGAAATTTACACCACCAGCATCAGTCCTACAACTTCACTGTCAAAATTATTCAAGTCTCAGACAAACAGAAACTATTTTAGGGGGGTGCGTTTTGTGGCAGGCCAGTCTGTCATTAAATGCATTCTCCTGCAGAAATAATGTGTTTGTAGCAGCCATTGTGATTGTCTGTAGCTTTAAGAGAAATATCCTGGATTCACATAATGTAACACTGGTGTTTTTCTATGTTTTGTGCGTTTGACTGTGTTTTTACAGTGATTTAATGTGAGGGGGGTTTCATTTGTTGTCTTATTACATCTTGGTTCAAGAGAGGTATCCTGGATCTGAATGTTAATTTAACACTGGTGTTTTTGTTTGTTCATATTTTGTGCATTTGGTTGTGTTTTTACAGCGATTTTAATGTTTTTAAAGCAATTTAAACATTTTTAAATCACTTTTATGCGACAGTGGTGCATTTTCCAGCAGTTTGCCCTTATAAGGTAATAGTATCGAATCGGTATCGGCGATACTGGCCCTGTATTTACTTGGTATCGGATCGATACCAAAGCTTGCGGTATCGCACACCACTGCATCTTCACAGTTTTATTTTCCAAGAAATAATTACATTTTTTTTAAAAATTTGTTAAATACAGAAATTTTGAGACACTCATATACACATATATTTCAAACCAGTGATAAATATTTCTCACAAGTTAGCTAATGTGTTACAAGACATTTCACACTGCTTTAACCTGCAATTTAATGTGCTAGTGTGTTTCCTAATGAGGTAATAACTAAAACAATATCTGCTTAACTAACTTTAAACAATGACACATTTGGTTGTAAGGTACTAATAGAACTTCCAATATGACGAGTGTGTGTGTGTGTGTGTGTGTGTGTGTTATTGTTTATTTATCTTGATAACTTGTTAACTTTCTCATTGTTTTGGGAGCCACAGACCCCACTGCTGTACATGTAAACATAATAACTATTGTAAAATACCCCATTTCCTGTTATTCTGGCCCAATTCCATAAACAGGAAAATATTGAAGTGATTAGCCTTTATTTTACCAGACACTGGGTTTTACACTTTTGATCAAGGATACATTACTTATGTTTGGGGTCAGTAAAACCCCAGAAAATATGAACTGCCTGTTAGACCTCCTATGATGAAACTGTCATAAAAGTCCAATAACATAAATCCTAATAACTTAGGAGGGGGTCGAGGGATAGGGGTAAAAATGTACTTTCAACACCAGCTGTGGTCTCAGAGACACCAGGCAGAGATAATGTATCATTTTCTGTACTTCTAAAACATATAATTAGTTCAACATCATGTTTAATAGGCAACACTCATAAAAGGAGAAGAGAGAGAGAATCAGGGGTCAAACAGAACATGTGGGTCAAAGATTATTTGGCATATAGTATGAGCATAATTTATGCACAGTATCTTTAAATATATTCACAATTTCTAGAGAAAAGAGCAAACTGTACTCCAATATAGGCTGACTCTGCTAAACCCACCAAGCCTCTTGATCTCTGAATTTATTTTGGTTATGGATCAAAGGTAAACGTGTTCTAATTTTAGTTAATTTAACCATGTGACTAACAGGTTTTTTCTTTTGTTCTATAAGAAAGAACTGTGCCTCAACATTTGTTACAGGATTTTATTAACATTCTCAAGAAATAATCCCATTTTGTAAGAAAACTGCTTCATGTGGCTGTATTTGGGGTTTTTTTTAATTTATTTTTCTTTTCCAACTGAACTCAACTCAACTCAGCTTTATTTATAAAGCGCTTTAACACCAGCCACTGAAGCTGAAACAAAGTGCTTTACAA